>JAVSBS010009614.1:0-16039 GCA_033124195.1 Coracias cyanogaster
GCCTGGTCAACCAGACCCTGCACTTCGTCAGCGCCTGCACCTTCATGGTGGCCTATGCGATCCTGTGGGTAGACCCGGCGGTCGCCAGCCTGCTGGCCTGGGGCGTGGCGATGACGCGCTCGAGCGAATGGATGCGGCGCTTGCCTCAGGTCATCCGCTGGTGCTGGACGCCGATGCGCTGACGCTGCTGGCCCGGGCGCCGGAGGGGGGCGCGGTGCGGGACGGCGTGCGGCGGACCCGCTCTGTGCTGACGCCGCATGGGGGCGAGTTTGCGCGTCTGTGGCCCGATCTGGCGGATCGGCTTGCGGCATCCGAAGCACGAGGCGCCGTGTTTTCAAAGGTGGAGGCGTGCCGTGCGGCAGCGGCGCGGGTGGGCGCGGTGTGGCTGGCGCTGGTGCTCGCCCTCATCGTCCTGCCCTCGGTGCTGGGCGTCTCGCTGGGCATCTCCGAGGCCTACATGTGGGTGCTGGTGAAGACGCTGGAGGTAGGCCGGCTCCGCCGTCCCCTCACTCAGCCCGGCACCGCGGGGAGTGGGGGCGGCCCGCGGGGGCCTGTCCCGCTGTCCCGGGGGACTCCAAAATGGCGCCCCCCGTGAGGTGTCGCCCGGGGCCGGCCTCAGGCGAGGGGTATCCCAGAGGGGCTGGGCGCGTCCTCCGCGTCCCCGGCCCTGGCTGCTGCACTGGCGCCGGTGCACTGGGGCCTCGTCCTGCGGGGACGCGTAACTGCCCCGCAGCCGCCGCTGCCCGGGCCCCCGCCAGCCCCCGCGGGCAGGTGTGAGGGGACGGGGGCGGTGTTTCCCGGCCGTGAGGCCCTGCCCAGGGCGGGGGAGCCCAGGGAAGCGTCTGCCCGCCCCCGAACCCCGTTGGAGAGTGAGGGCCGTGGAGGGGAGGGGCAGGTTGTGTCCTGTTTGGCGTCATCTGTGTCCAATTGTAGCTCTGGAGTTGAAGCCCTGAGGCAGAAAGCGAAATCTGCATGAACATAGCGGTTGTGCAGAGTCTGGGGTGTGCTCCTTGAACCCATAGGAGAGCGAAATAAACCTTGTTACCTAAGGCTGTACCATGTCCTGGGTGCGGTTGTCGCTGCTTGGTGTCAGCGGTTCCCCAGCTGAGAGGAGCGCTGGGTCAGGCTCTTGGAGGGTGTCAATGTCTGGCAGCATGCCCAGGGCATGCGACCAGCGGTGCTGATGCTCTGAGACGCGGGCTGCCGTCTGAGTCGAGCATGTTCAGCATCTCCGGCACCCTCTTCCCCCACATTCTCTGGGGAAGTGGGTTTCTTGCAAAGGAGCTGCGTTCTGGGTGGGATGTAGCTCACGTGTGTGAAAACTGAAGCTCCTAGTGAGGAAGAGTGTTCTAAAATGGCGGGTGGAAATGATCTGGTTCAAATCTTCATTATATTTTGAGAAGAAGAGTTCATTATATTTATGAGAAGAAGAGTTAAACTAAACAGCTGTAAGGAGGAATTGTGAAGCTACGCAATGCATGGTCTGTGACAATGCAATATACGTCACTATGTGACTATGGAAGGCAGGTTTTGTCTAATTTCATCTTGTTCCATGAGGTTATCAGGCAAACCTTCCTCATGTGCTTTGGTGCTTTCAGGATCCTTGGTGGTCAGCTGAAAAAAAAACCACCAACCACCTAATTAAAAATGGCATCTGTTAAATGCGTCTTAAGTTAAAATGTATTAAGGCATTTGGTGAGAATGAACCTGCTTGAAGTCCTTGTCCTCCTGGTATGAGAATAACTGTTAAATTTAGAAGACACATGTGTTACTGCAAAAAAATTTATGGATAGCAGAAGCTGAGGAGGTGAAGGTCACACTGGCCTGAGGGAGCAATCCAGATGGCCTAGTAAGATAGTCTTGTTTGCATGACTTGCCTTCACCTGTGATTAGCCACGATTTCCATTCTTTATTCTTGGATCATTAATCATTATTCTTAAGTGTCATCAAATATTGCGACAAGAGGTGACTCAAAATGTCTTGGGCAGAAGTATGGAGAAGCAGCCGATGGCATATCAGTGGTGGTGACTTGTAAGAGCTCTTCTGATGCCTAAGGGAGGAAATGATGGCTTGTCCTGAGAGTTGCCATTACTTTTGCATGTAGCATGATTATATCGTACATAAATATATATAATAATATTATGTATTTATATAAAAGAAAACCAGTTGCAAATTGAGAAGTGTGCTGAGCATAAGTCTGGTAAGTTGGACTTGCTGCAGGAGAGTGAAGAAGCTCAATCCACCTTGGTAATCCACTTATTTCAACTCGGCCTTGCTTTGCCTAGGAATTCTTTATGCCCTCAGAATATCTGCGTGGGGAGAATCCCTGAAAGAGAGTATCTTGTTGTGAAACGTCTCGTTGGCTCACAAGTCTGTCTTGGTTAGCAGCCTGACAGACAGGCTGATGTTCTGCCAGCCAGTTCAAAGCAGTGCCTGCAGGAGCTCCTGAAGGTGCGTGTTGTCACACCTGACTTCCCTGTCAAAAGTCATATTAAGGATGAAAAGTGTTAAATCTGTAGCTGCTAGCCCTGTGCAGTTGCCTGGGTGTCTGACACTTCCTGAGCTGGTGGTTTGAGCATGCAGGCTTTCTCCTGTGCGGCAGTAGTCGGTTCTGTGACTCTGTTGAGTCATAGGGTGCTGCAGTCGGATGTCTGAGACCTGTTTCAGCACAGTGGTTAGCTTAAGAGCTTCCTTAAGCTGCTGCTTTGGCTTCCAGCCCTGGATCTCCTGGGTGATCTTCCTTGTCTTTTTATGGGAGGGTGGTTTCTTGGGCTGCAGAGTCAGGATGATGCTGTTGCTGCCTTTGTTGCCTCTTTGGTGGGCTAGATCATGGGAGCTGTGTGGAGTGGTGGTGGTTTGTGCACCTGAATACCAGGTGCCTGTCTGGCTTTGCCTGCTTGTATCCCGCATGTTGACATGGTGGGAGGACATGGTGACTAGGCGGTTCGTTTCCTGCACAGCGTATGTTGTCAGGTAACAAGCTAAGTTAAAGCTCATCTGTTGTGAGGGTCCAAGTCTGTCATCTTGGGCACCATAGTCCAGGGACTAAGTAGATGGAGAGACTACAGTTTGCTGTGGTAAGTCTTCTGCTTCCCTGTCATGTCAGAAGAAACAAGGCATGTGAAAACGAGTCTGTGATGTTCAAGTTGTTTGCTAGGCTGTGGTATGGAGAAAGTTGAGGATGATGCTGGATTTATACTTGTATTTTTTCCTGCTCATAAAAATCTATTTCGGCTTTTTTCAGCGGGGCGGAAAATTGTTGCCGGTGCTGCAAGCATGGTCCAAGAAAAAGCAGGAGCAAGAGCTCCTTTTTGGAACAAAGTGTTCTCGTACTTTGACTACATGACATCATTGTCAAGGGAGATAAGTGGGTGCACAATAGCTTTTTCTCTATGCCTCCGCAAGGCATGTGCTTCTAAGCAAACAGGACGTGCTTCTGTTGGGATGCCTTTTGGGTTGCATTTGACCCTTCAGTACTGCACTAGAGACCAGTGTTACACAGTAATTTTTTTTCCCTGTATGATAGGGTGGGAAAAAGAGTAGAAAAGCATGACCAGCTATGCTAATACCAGAGGAGTGCGATACAGCAGGCCGACTAAAAGTATGCTGATGGCTGCAGGCACCTGGAGAGCACACACACACACACACTCCCCATGAGACTCTTTGGTTGTGGGCCTCGCAGTTAGCAGAGAAAGCCTTTATTGGGCAGTTGGTTTTGCTGATTGTGCTACAATGCCCAACAGATGCTTGAAGTCATAGGTGTTTTTCACATCTCGTAACTAATCTATCTGGGTTTAATAGTGACCCCTGGAGAATAATCTATCTGTGGGGGCAAAAAGGACCTTTCCGTTTCTGTGGTCATGGCTGTGCAGGGTAGATGGGATGGGCTGTCGTGTCCTGTCCCAGGTAGGCCAGGCTGCAGCTTCTTGCCATGAACCACCATCAGGATTGCATGTGGTGCTGGGCGTAAGGGTGGGGAAGGGAAAAGGAGAATGTGTAAGCTGATAAATAGGTGAATCATTGTGGGTTTTTTTTACTGTTTCCTCTTTAACTCACTGGCCTCTGAAGCAAGCTTTGCTGACTAATGTCATTGCGCAGTGTCAATGGAGGCCTCTGTGTATTTGGAATCCTTCAAGGACTGCTGGGCAGAGGAGAAACGGAGAGCTCTGAAGTGAGAGCACAGCTCTGAAGGCTGCCAGCTCAGATGTTTGCAAGAAGCATGTCTTGGAGACGTGCCTGTTGTGAATGACGCACCCTTGTTTACAGGGTTTGGACTGACTTTTGGAATAGTATTTTAACAAATTGGCTGCATGATCTTCAAGTAAATCCCTGGGCTGTATTAACCCAGATCCCGGTCCTGTAAAGGCTGTTTTGTCTGTTTTCCACAGTAAATCAAGGCTCCTTGCACATAAGTAAGGTGGGCAGAGCTGGTGGTTACCCTCTGGTGGGGTTGCATCACTAATTAACGTGGCATCTTTCTGGTCAGCAGCTCTGATCTGAAACTGTTCTCCATGGCACAGCAGATGAACGCTGGGATTTCTGGTACGGTTGATCAGGAAATACTGTTAAAAGGATTTGGAGCCATTCAGAGCATTTCAGTGCTTGCCTTAGAGTAACAGTTTGTGAAGCTGCTCGACTGCTTTCTGTTGCTGATGCCCTCAGTGTTTTCCTGTAAAGCTGGACTGTTATTGTTTGGATACCTGTCCGCCAAGAAGGACTCGCTATACAGCTTGCGTGCCGAAGAATTTGGAAAGCTGTTTGGCGGTAAGGGTGTCCCATCAAGGGACAAAGGGACAGAGATCAAAGGCACAAGGGTGTCCTGTCAGAGTGAGCAAAAGATGGTGTTGGGAGACCAGAGAGGACCTTTTGCCCTTACGCAGAATTGGTTGCTCCTGCTGTTGGTGGTGGTGTTTTCCTCTCCTCACACAACAACCCAATAATTGGCATGAAGATTTTGCTCTGTAGCTGTGTGGGAGGTGCTATGAAATCCTTCTGTTACTGAGGTTTGGAGAGCTTCCAATGACGAGCGCTCACCTAAATTACCATACAAACTTTTGCTCTGAACGTGGCCTGGCAGTGCCTTTCATACACCAGTGATCTAACTCTATATGGCTGCAGATTTCAGTCATCGTTAGTAATTCTCTCCTCTTACGAATAATCATCAAGCATTACTATTAAGCCATAGGTGATGTAAAGGTGATAAATGGGGTGAAAGACAGAGCTCCATCTGCTAAAGAAACAGGGGAACTCCCTAAAGTGTTCCTAACTTGACTTGTGGTTAATCCTAGCGAAGCATCTCTAGATGTGCTTTCATGAAACATGTCAAGCTTGGCTTTGGAGATGTTTTTGATATCTCCTATAAATAATGTCTGATTCTAAATTCTGTTGCCTCTGAGGTCTAACTGGATTTTCTTTAAGTACTGTCTAGGTCCTGTATAGGTGGAAATGGATTAGTGATGCACAAGTGAAGTTAGTGTTCTGACCATTTTGTATAGGCTGTTGGCTTGCTGTCTGTGTTGTGTTGGTTTTTTTTTTAAAGGTGCTGATAAACTAGAAGGCTTTCCTATGAGGAGGGAAACCTCAGAGAAAGGTTGATATGTTTTCCTTCCCTAGTGAAGTGATATCTTCCGACTGCTTTGTGTGATTAAAGAATCCAAGCTACTTTGTCCTGAGCAACTGGAATACCAGCATTTCAAAATCAGACCTGTGGTGCTGTTTGTGTAGTTTCTGTGATCATGCTGCTTTCTAACTTTACATGTTAGTTCAGTGAGTAGCACTAGCCGCGAAACTTTTAAATCTATTAAGGATCCTGGTGCTTTATACTCATTCCCCAAAACTGCTTCAGGAATTCCTGCTAAAGACTTAGGTCTGCGCCGAGGTACTCAGACTGCCTGCTCAGCACCAGCTTGCAAGCTGGGAGAAGTCACGTAGGTTTGTGTCCATGTTACTGGTCAGTGATACATCCAAAAGACCTGCCAGTTTCATCTTGCAAGTATAACGGAGGCTATGGCTTACAATTTTTTATGCTTTTTGATCTCTAATACGTAAACACATTATTTTCCCCTCGGTGGGATAGATCAGCTTACATTGTGATAGCTCTTGGTAGCACAAAGCTGTCCTTTAGCATAGGAACCAGCTGAAGTGGTGATTGATGGTGCAGATCCCTAGCTTGCAGGAAGGAAGGGAAGTTGCTCACATTGCTGTATGTGGTGTCTCTTGTTTTCTAAACTGGATATAAGCAAGCTTTTCATTTGATTAAAGTTCAGATTTTGGCTTTGCTGATAGTGCCTTTGTTTCAGGTGCCTGAGAATCAGTGAAGGATTAGAATAAAGAAAAATATCTTGCTGTTTGGTTTCTGGAACATGCATAGTTTTTGGAAATATTATGGATTGAAGGAAGAAGGCTGACAGAGAGCTTAAAGCCGGTTTGCTGTAGCATCTGGTGCCCAAATGTGCTTGGTCAAGAGGGAGGAGCTGGTCTCATCCTTGCAGATTTTATGAAGAATGCTTAAATCCCCTGCGAGATATGGCACCTCAAGTAAAACTGCCTCAACTATTGACTTGTGGAGACAGGTCAGCTCTCCCCTGGAAAGCTCTGTGCAACCTTTATACAAGATACCAGGCTGGTGTCAAGCTTGTGGCAGTGCTTCCATCTCCTGGGAAGGCATGGGTAGAAGGTGAAGGGAACTGTCCTCTCCAGACTTTCTCTGTTCCCCTGTCCCCTCCATACCCCAGATGGGGTACTGCAGCTTTCTGGAATTAGATGAAACTACGGTCCAAAGGTCGGAGTACTCTGCAAGCAGGAGTGAACCTCTCTGAATAGGGTAAATAAATACATCTGAGCAGTAGAAACTGGGGTTACGTGACCCTGCAATTTCTGTCTGCTTTGGGAAGAGTCCGCTGCCTCCTTTGCATAACAGAGCGTCAAAAGATGCTGCAGTACAGTAGGATGTTGCAAGCTTTTGAGTGTTACAAAGGCATGTCTCAATAGCTTATGTTGTCATGGCTTGTGCTGAGGTTCAAACTCTTTCACGCTGAACTTGTAACTGCTAGATTTCTGCAGCAAGAGTATTGTGCAGGGACTGTTGCATGCTTTTTCTGAGCAGTAAAGAGAATCTGCTCTTGCAGGTTTTGCAAAGCAAAAGGTGGTAGTGCTAGGTTTTGATTACCCGTTTGAGAGGTTTTGGAAGATGAAAACTTTTCTCAGTTAGTGTGTGTGGCTGAGACCGTTCACCAAGTATGTTCTTACTCTTTTGCGTAATAAGTGGATTACTTGCTTATAGAGATTTTTAGTTTGTTGAATACAGTTAGTTCAGGTCTGGTCAGAGCATGACTGTCAATGTATTTGCTACTCCTCCTGTACCTCTGAATCCATTTAGTAAAATAAATGTAGAAATTGAGGTATTGTGAATAGTTTCTTCCTTGAACGATGTTTTGTTTTGGTATTCCCCAAAACTTTTATGGCCATAGCACTGCTGAATATGTGTAGCTGGAATGTACTGAATTACTCCTACAAGTAAAATGAGTTCCTGGAACAGTTATGGCCTCAGCAGCAGCAGAAATGAGAAAACAAGGGGATATATTGGCAGAGTAGGTTGTGATGCAGCAAGGCCTGGCTGTTTATGGTAAGCTATGTGGTGGAGATAATGCCGTGAGCTGGGATAGTGACCCTTCAGAAGGGCACTGAACCCTCAAATGCCCCACAGCTCTGTTGAAGGGGAGAGGTGGAAGATGCATGGTTTAGCATTGGTCTGGGTCCTTTCTGTGCAGACGAGCGAGGACCATCTCTATGCTGTTAAAGTAGACCTTTGATACTTTTTAAGTCATTAAGATTTGAACAGGATAATGTCCTGATATTTTGATATGAGCTCATTTCTGCTAGGTTACCTGTCTGTCTTGGAAATGCCTATTATAGCAGTATTCTAGAAATAGGATTAAGTCTCATCGTGGAGGAATTAATGTGCGTAACGGGGAGCCACAAAGTCAGATCTCTTTGGCTGCACTTTCCTTCCCTTTGTGAGGTTGCCACGTAGAGAAAGGAAGGATTTGGGTTAGAAGGGCTGCTCTGTCATCACAGGCAGGCTTTAGGGCAACTAAGGGATTGCAATTGTTAACCCAGTAAAAATGAAGCCTAATGTAGGAGATAGAAGGGCTATTTAAAAGCACTGTGTGGAACTGACTCAGCTGAAGGTCAAGAAAGCCCTTTGGCCTGAGAGCGGGATAAACTGGCTCCAGCCCCATCAGGGCTTGAAATGAGAGGAAGTCTCCTCAGCTGCTGTGGTTCTGCCGTGGGGGCTTTGCAGGGAGCAGAGCTGCTGGAAGGTGCTGACACTGGTTGGAGAGCAGAGCTTACTTTATCTTGTATTTCCACCTCAGTCTCCCAGCCCACCCCCTAGAAAAGAGCAGGCTGAACCCCGGTGAGGTGGCAGCCCTTCCCAAGGGCAGGGGCTCTCTGCAGCACTGCGCTAGAACCAGTGATTTGGGTTGTTTCTCTGCTGCTCAGAGCTCTAAAATGCCAAGAAATGAACTGTTTTAGAGTCAAGGGAAACTGTGGTTTTGTTCAGCTTGGAAAAATCTTGGATCCAATTCTCTTTGGATTGACCTGAAATGAGACTTCCTATGACTGCAAATGCTGGTTTAGTTTTTAGCAGAGTTAGCTGCGTGCAGGCCTCAGTTTGACTTAACCCAGTTATGGCTTTTTTTGCCTCAGTATGGTGAAACTACTCAGAAAGAAGATAAGCTGAGTTGTGGTGTGTCCATCAGCTCTGAATGGGTGCTGTGTACTCAGGGCTGTTGTCTAGCTCAACTTCTGGAGCAATGACTTGGTGGCTGCTTTGCAAGTAGCAAGGCCGAGAGAGGCCTGTCAGGCTCTTGGTGGCTGTGTTTCTGAACTGCAACTGAAACATCCGCAAAGCACCGTGTTGGCTGTCTGAAGACTGGCAAGCAGAGTTAGGAAGTATTTACTAGCACTGAGTGTGGTTTTTTATTAAGTACACAGAGGCAGTGTATCTCCAGAGGAACTGTGTGTGGATTTGTGGACACATCTGAGGAAGATGGGTGATGATTACCTGGTGAAGATACTGTTTGAAAATCACAACCTGTCTTTAGTTAACTGTTGCTTTCATAGATGACTTTTTTCTTAAGTGAATACTACTTTTGTGAAATTAATGTTTTCTTTCTCTTCAACAGTGGGCCACTATACGCATAGAAAAAGGTGTCAAAAAGCCACGGCCACAGATGCTAAAGACTCCTGCTGCTAATGGTGAGAGCTTGGGGTACAGTCAAATTGATATGACTAATATTCTAACATAGGAGAACCGGGTCCTTTTGAAAAGAAGTTAGATGTGTGCATGAGAGAACTGGAGAAGAGGTAGGTAGTTACATGCTAACTTAGATCTAATTGTTTAGCAATGCTACTGGCACAAGAACTGTTCCTGCAGAATGATGGGCTTCTTTTACTGGCTTGTGCTGCGTGGTAGAAAAATCAGAGGATGAGAAAATGAAGGGTGTGAAAAAACTTTGTTTAACAAAACAAAGTAGTGCTTCAGATGGAGACTGTCCTCAGCTGAGGGAAATTGAGTTACAATATGAACTTGATTTTTGTCATGAAATACATCTTTAGGTCACTGCTGGCCAAATACCTCAGTCCTAACGGCGTCAGAGTACACTTAATCATCTCTGAGAAGATCTGAATGTTCAGTGGACAACGCTTTTCTTTCCCAAGAAAGAAAAGTGCTTTTTCGGTGCTTTTTGTGTTGCTGCTGGGTGGAAGTGTGTGGTGTTACGCCTCTTCCCTTTTTCCTGTCTGCTGCTATTCATCTTTTGCCCCCTGGAGTTACCCCAGTGTTTGCCAGATGAGCTTCTTACGCTCATCTGTAGAAGACAGCTGAAGCATTGCTTCATATTTCTTCCTTTAGCCTAATTTTGAAATGAGTTCTCTTACTATATCTTAACCCATACTGTGTGTATTGTGGTAGGCTGTACTAGGTCAGAGTTGGCTGTAAGACTTCAGAGCTGTAAGTGCAATGAAAGCAGTCTGAATTTGCCCAGGAAATAAGGCTGAACAAGGCATTGCAGACCGCACTTGGTTTTTCTCGTTTGAGTGCCTCAGTTTTGCTGTTGAATTGCTAATTTTTGACAGCGTTGTCAGGTTTTCTGTGGGCTCCCTCACTAGGCAGCATGGCTGGAAACGGGACCAGCTTGCCAGTTAGTAGACAAGTCAGTTGTTAGCTGATTCTATGAATTAGCTCGTATGAACATGATCCAATAATGGGGACTGCAATTGCTGACTGAGGGGAAAAAGTACATCCTATATCACTCATCAGTGTCCTGAAAGTTGGGGGTGGAGGGAGAGGGTGGTTGGGGGAAGGCAAGAGGAGTCGTCATTCCAAATAATGTCAGTGCCCTGTTATCTCTATTTCAGGTTATCAATGATGCAGCAAGATAGCCTTTTTCTTCCTGTGGGTGATAGTGTACCGTCATGTCACGGGTCAGTGAGAGGGCAAGACATCCATCTGTGCTGCTTTAGCTGCATACTAGGAGCTCTTGTCTTCCTAGACCTCTGGTCATTCTGGCACATTTATTTTTTATTTCTGTAGAAAAGTAAGGAAAAGGGAGAAAGGACTTGACTAGTAGATTATGTTCTATGAGCTATATTTCCATAAAACTACCTATTCCCCTTGTATGTGTGACTGTCTACTGCTAACACATGCTGTAGTTCAGAACCTGGACTAACCTGTGTGCTTTCCACTACCTGGAGTGTTAGTGATAGTTGATAAACATGGCCTGAGGTAATTCATATAGGTGACTGCATGCAGGATATCTTCAAGCATCTTATGGATGGGAATACCCAATTTTAACGGTGGCACACTTTTTAATGTTCTTTTTATATTTGAAATTAACATCTTTCCTCACTGTAAGTGGCTTTTACTGCAGTAAACTGGAGTCTGTTCCTTACTTGAGAGGGAGCAGGGGAGATGTGGAGTCTGCGGTGCCAAGCTGTGCTCTGGAAATTGCTCTTGGGAGCTTTTTAAATGTAGGACTGACTTGTGATTAGGAGTCTGGGTTCCTCTATGGATGAAAGTATTTGAGGGCCAGGGCAGGTCTAGGTCTAACAGCACAGTATGTAAGTTGGCATACCCTAAGGTGACAGAACACGAGCAGGCAGAGGCGCCCAATTGTGTTACACAATATTTACTGAGGGAGGAGAATTCCCAGTGATAACAGGTTACAGAGTAGCTGAAAAAAACAGGGTAAAGGTAAGTCTCTGTGTCTCTGTGTGTACATGTATGCGTGTTAAGTGCTGAAGGGGAACGTGTAGCCCCTCTTCCATCTTTCCTGACCATCTAGGCCTCACTAGAAGGTGGGTTAGGATAGGAAGGAGCATTGCAGATTCATTGCAGGGGCAAGTTTTCCTATTCCCGTGCAGAGCAAAAGTGGTCCTCCTCAAAGACCGTAAAATCCAGTATCCCTCAATTTGAAAGTGTGTTATGTTCAGGGCCCAGTGGTAGCTCTTAGCTGAGCACGTACTTGCAGGCTAAATGTCTTCTCTCCTTGCAGCTGAATAACCAGCTCTCAACTGACAGTGTGGGTGTTGGCTGTGTTGAAAGGCAGTCCTCTTCAAGTCGGTGGCTTTAAAAAGCAACAAAATGCTGTTAAGTCAGTTTTGAAAGTGGCATCCACTAAAAGAAAAGCTTATAGAAATAATGTGAGTGTAAGTAGATAGTGTCAAATTTGAGGTATAATTAGTTACTAGAGTATATGAGCTTGGAGGTTTGGGGCTTGTGCTGTGACACGTGAGTAAAGCAGTGACCGTGGCCTTTTTTTGGTTCACGGTGATGTTTGCTGTACTTCTACATAATGCTGTCTTTTAGTGGTCTTTGGCAAGTGTTGCGGTCTGGGCGCCAGCGTCCGTACCGCCTCCCAAAAGGGAAATAATTTCAAGAAGAATGGGGCTGTTTGCCACAGCAAGCTCAGCTCTGCCCCTGGCCAAGGGGTTAAAGGACATTAAATATTACTGTTGATTACAAGAAGGCTAGGTACGTAATCTGAGGAGCGTGTTTTAGTGCTGTTCATTATACCTTCAGGTGCTACTGAGATCTTGGCTCAGGGTAGCTTGTCCTAAGGTTGTGAGGCAGTTTGCACGTGGGGGTATCGTGTGACAATAACAGCGCAGGCTGGTGAGGCAAGACGTTACAGTCGTGCTGTCTCGGCTGTGCCAGCACCGTGTTAAACTTGAACCCTGGGCTGGCGTCAGGCAAGAAGTAGGAGTCAGGGGAGCCAACTGCTTGGTTGCTACTGAACTGGGGTCTGGATAATTCCTAGTTCTTCAGGAACTGGAGAGAAGAATAGTACTTGTGTGATGGGTGCTGGAGAGCTCCCCTGGCCAGCTTCTTGGCTATGACTTAACTCCCACCCCAGCAGCAGCATGGAGCAGACAGACTTGGCTGACTTACCTACAGTCCTGGGTGTTTCACAGCTTAGGGGTTTAAGGAACTGAGAGAAAAACTGAACTACAAACTAGAGCTCTGGTTTGGGTTTAAAAGATGACACAAGTGGAGTCCATCCTGCTACATGTTTGATGTCATATATGCTTGTATAGTTTAGATCCTGAGGGCCATGTGGGTGTCTGGTTGTGCCCATTAACAATTATTTATAGGCTAGTGATAGGACAATGAACTGAGATGGTCTGCTGGTGGAATTGCAGGTTGTTGCTGCCAAGGTCAAAGCTGAAGATGCTAACAGATTTTGTTTCAGTCTGACATTTCTCCTGTGTGTTGTTCTTTTAGTGTTTACCTTAATAATTTAAGAAGCTCCAAGATACAAGCCCCGCAAGTTATCCCATGTGTATGCTATAGTGCAATACGAAGGTTTTCCATGTCACTTGGAATTTAAATGTCGCATGTGATTTGCACAGCAGATATATTCACAGAGATTTTCTGCTGGCAAGACTTCCTTGGGATGCAGATTTCCACACCGTGGGATATGTATTTGTGGGAAAGTGCTTAGTAGCTTGAAACACTTGGGTGCTTCCTCCTTTCCCTCTTTTTATCTCAATGTGGAAGCATAGAGGTTATGCAGTTTGCAAGATAGAGTAGCAAGCTGAACTTGGACCTCTGTAATCCTAGTTGAGTGTCTCAGGGGATGGTTGTTCTGGTTAAATGTTATTCTAGATTTCTTCAGTCATCAATTTCTGAAGTCGGACTTGCTTACCAGAAAGCAGCTACTTGATCTTTGTAGTTTGCTTACACAATTTGTCCTTGCCTTTGAAAGCTCTAGTGAGAAATTGGTGCTTATCAGACCATAAGTATAGGAAAGGAAAAGGAGAGAGAATGCTTGTGAGTTGTGCTGCAATTCTCTCTCCAGGTTTCTTCTCTATTGCTTGGTATTATGTGGGCAGAGTTCAACTGAAGTGCAACTGTTAGGCCAGGATATCTAGCAAGAGATGGGCCTAGGGAACAGAGAAGCCTCCATGGATGAGATTGGATGCCCTCAAATACACAGAGCAGCAGGAGAAGGGAGCGGAAGGGCCAAGGTCTCACTGAGTTTCTTCTGGAAGTGTAAGATGGTCTTGGATAAAGTTGCTGAGTTGAGGACTAGTCAGGTGGTGGGAAGGAGTTTGCTTTCTTGTTTCACCTTCAGTAGGCAACAGAACTTGATATATTTGCTGCTTAAGGTGTTCATGTGACGAAGGGGAGCTGGAACTGGCCTACTGAAGAGTATGCTGTGTTCAACTACATCTGGTCTTGCTATCACAGGAGGGGCTCTGACAGTAAATTTGTCTCCTTGAGTTGAGCAGCAAGTGATTTGAGGAATGATTGTTAATAATTCTGTATATTTCCTCACAAGGTTACCCTTTCCTTCCCCAAGGTATCATTGAAAGAGATGAAACACCGATGGAGAAAGAAATTGCACGCCTGCATCAAGTGGACTTTGAATTCTCTGACATATTCTACTTCTGCAGAAAAGGGTTTGAGGCCATTGTGGAAGATGAAGTCACCCAAAGGTTTTCCTCTGAAGAGCTGGTCTCCTGGAATCTCCTCACAAGGACTAATGTCAACTTCCACTACGTCAGCCTGAGGCTGACTGTTGTGTGGGTTGTTGGGGTTATAGTGAGGTACTGCTTCCTGCTGCCCCTACGGTAAGTTCATGGGTGCTGAGGGATTTCGTCAGTTTGGGAACATGTAAAAGTATATTTTCTTGGGAAACATTACCTCAGCTCTTTTAACCCCAAAGCAGCATTAGCACATAGAGATGACTGAACCCATTTAAAGTCGGCTTTGAATGGTAAAGAAGCCATTCAGAAGACTTCTATCTTGCCATTTACAGTGGAGAGTAGATTAGGGATAGTGGTCATCTCCTCTGTGAATGCTTCTCCAAAGTCATGTGGATTGGCCACATGAGTGTAAGTTGGGTGAGCTCCCTGGCACTATGTGCACCGGGGTATCTGAATCTGCTGCCTTTGCTAGACCATGATTTTGAGCAATGTGTCAGGGAATTACTAAAGTAGAGAACTGGATATATGTCAAGTATCTGAGGAATAATTGAATTCCTGCAATGCCTTTCCATTTTAAAGGGAAAAGTGATATTAAAATGAGCAAAACTACTTCTTTTGATTTAATGTCTGCTTTGTCTGTAGCTTTACCCTTGCTGCCATTGGGATTACCTCGATGATTGTGGGGACAACAATGGTAGGACAGCTGCCAAACAGCAGGTAGGTACTGTGTGGTGTGTGAGGGATGAACTTGACAGGTTGCATCAGTGCAAACGGCTCAAGGTTAGGACTGGACAGATGTTATAAGTGATAGACTACGGATAGTCAGCTCCACTCACAAACTTGTGGCATTTTGAACTTGGGCTGAGGTTGGATTTGGCTTCTTGCCTGGCTTGGCACTGAGGCTGGTGTTTTCTGATGGGCTCCTCTTGCTGTCATGAGAGACTCAAAGGGAGTGTTGTAGGGAGATAACAGTGATGGGGTGAAAAAATACCCAATGAGGAGATGACAGCCTTGCCTAGGTAAGTGACACCGAGGGTATGGCATGCCTTGCCTGGGCTGGGTGGTAGAGCTGGGAATATAACTTTGTGCTCCAGAGTACAAGGAAAATTTCAGCCCCGAGTTGTTGAATAGGCTGGAGAACCTTGTGTATCTAGCTGCTTTCCAGGATGCTCCAGATGTCTGTGATTTCTTTCAGCATGAAAAACTATCTGAGTGAAGTGGTCCACCTCACATGCTCCCGCATCCTTGTCAGAGCTCTGTCTGGTACTATCCATTACCATAACAAGTGAGTGAGCTGACGGTATGATAGCCCAGCATATGTGTACTTCTGTGTGTGTGAGTGTCCTGTTTGAAATGGGGCGTCTTTTTCCTGACCTGCAGGTTAGTGTCGCGCTAGGTGCTGACTCACCTGACAGCTTTATGGAACTGTTGTTTGTAATGTGGTGCTGAGTGCACTAGTAGTCTAACGAAAAATTATGTAATTGCAGGGAAAACAAACCTCAGAAAGGAGGAATTTGTGTTGCCAACCACACGTCACCAATAGATGCGATCATTTTGACAAATGATGGATGCTATGCAATGGTATGAGGAGATCCGTTATGACCGCAGCAGAGGGAGAAAGATCAGGAAAGGGAAAGATTGCCGGGTATTGGTTTCGGAGCTCAGTACTTAACTCTCACAGTAGAGATGTTCACTTGAGCTCTAGTCGGCTGGGAAAAGTATAAATTGCGTTGAAGTTGGCCTTCAAACTATATGCTGGTGAAGCTGTCATTTCAGTGTCACCATCTGGTGAAATGTGCTTCTGTGGGTGCGTCTAGATCCTTTCAAGTGAACGCATTCCCCTAGTTTCTGTAGTAGTCTGCAGGGTGTGTGGTTTGTTCTGGCTGTTTTTTGAGGGGAGTGCAGGAGAGGACGATCTGCTTTTCAGGTGTCTCATGCTGATGCGCCTTATTGGGCTTGCAGGTTGGCCAGGTTCACGGTGGACTGATGGGAGTTATTCAGAGAGCCACAGTCAAGGCCTGTCCGCACGTCTGGTTTGAACGCT
>JAVSBS010009614.1:27220-75198 GCA_033124195.1 Coracias cyanogaster
TTTTTTGGGGTTTTTTGTTTTGGGTGCCCCCCCCCCCCCCCCCCCCACGATATATCTCTGTGTAACGAATTGGCTGGGGGGTAACTTGTAACCTTATCTTTCTACAAAACGATGGAAACGTTCTTGCTTTGGGTAGTGAAAAGGGCTTCTGGGATGAACTGGCACTGAGCTAGGATGGGAGTAGAGATTCATGCCTTTTACAAGTAAGTCTTCCTTGATGCCATTGGAGTTTTCAAGTAAAGGAGATTCCTACCAGAGCACTGCCACTTACAGTTTGGAGCTCTATCTGTGTTAGGATAGACATGCCAAGACTTTCTGCCTCTGAATTGACTTGTTGACGTGAGTCAGAGCTTTACTGAATCGTGGCAGGTTCTTATGCATGCTTTGCTCATCGGAACTTCTCACCTTTCCATATGTTTTGTCCTGTGTTTGTTGTAACCTAGGTTTTGCTGCCTGCCTTTTTTTAAAGGTTCTCTGGCTGTGCAATTTCATTCCTGATGGTTTTGTTTTGTTTTCGAAAGGAAGGCACAAGTTTTGTCGCTGAAGGATGATGTCTGTATGTACTTCCAGTTTTGGTTTTCTCGTGTTGCTTGCCTGTGGGCTCTATCTCTACCTTCATTCCCATATAAGAGCAAGTTACCATCTCCTGCAATTAGATACATGGAAGAAGGATGAGATGGGCCCTGTGTTCTCCTCACTTCATCCTAGGATAATGGATTAGTCCAGATGCTTGACAGCATTGCATAAAGTGAGCGTGATGGAGGGCAAACCCATGTGGGGACAGCTCTAGCATAAAACAACCCTTGCGAGGCATACTCTAATTTTATTCCTCATACTTCATCTCATGCAATGGTTCCACTTAATTATTGCACTGCAAAAGTCGGCTGCCTGGACAGGTATTAATCCTTTCCAACAATTGCAATCAAACTTCCACTCATGCACTCAACTCCTAATGCCAAGTTCATGCTTCGGATAAGCAATGAGAATTGAGAAACATGGTCACTTGTCAGCAGCAGAAAGTTCTTCCTTCTTTTGCTCAACAATAGTAATGATGATACTTGTTGGGGAGGGAGAGGAGTAACCTCTTTGAGGAGGTAGTCACTCCTCAAGTTAGCCATGTGAAGAAACCGGTGATAAACTGAAGTCCTAAACCCACCAATTTATTTAGCTGGGCTGGCTTAAGGTAAAAGTTGAACATTTTGTCTGGGGTTTTGAGGAGGGCTTTGGGAGTGAGGGAGGATATTTAGACTTCTAGGGTTATTCAGTACCTGGTGGGTATTATTAGATACTGTCTTGGGATGCCAAAAAACCTTGTATCTTAATCTTCAGGTGCAAAAAGATTATTGGAAATTGTCCCTGACACCTTGAGAAAGGTAGCGCTCAAATGTAGGTCTTCAATCTTAAAAAGTGCAGAAATAGGACAGGCTCGGACTAGTTCTGTGAAAGTACAGATAACATGTGAATTAAAAAGAAGGCATGACTGGGGAGGGAGTGCAGTTACAGCTTTTGTAACATTTTGCTGCTCAGAAAATGTAGTGCTCAAGCCAGGCTGTATCCTTAGTTTGTATTCATCTCAGTAGCTTTGGGAGCTGTGCTGGGCAGTCTAACAACCATCTCTTCATGCACCAAAGGGGCAAAACCTTTGCTTGTGTTCGAGCTTGAGATGTCCTCACGGTTTTGAATGTGTTTTGGCTGGGATTCACCTGTGTGTTCCCCCTTCAGTCCGTACAGGATTTACTGTGTTTCAAAGGCGCTCAAAATAAACCTTGAGGATGGCAGCGGTGTTTCCATTGCATTCCGTTCCTCCCTTGAAATCTCATGCACTCATTTACCTCTAAGAAAACTGATGGGGAGTTGATGATCCCTGCTAGCTCAGGGCTAGGAGCTCTCATTTCCATAGACATGTTGATTTCTGGTTCTTCACTTATTTGAGCAGGGTGTTTACTGCTGGATTTGCAGAGGTTTTCAAAGCACACTGAGAGGGCTGGAGTGGTTTGGCAAAAGGAATAAGGTTTGTGCTAAGGGCTGAGGCTGAGGGTTAACTTTTACCTAGAGTGGCATCACTGTCACGTTGTTATATAGCATAGAAAAAAGGTAACGGTTAGTGCATGTCTGCACTCACTAACCAGCCTGTCTTATTTAATCACCATTACAGGTGCCATATCTAATTGCCAAAAATTAAGGCATGCAGTTGCTTTCTTTAAATTACTGTTATCATTTTTATATAATAATCAGCCTCTGGCATAACTACATTTCTGTCAAATGAATTTCCCATCCTTTTAAACTGCATATACTCCTCATTTGAGGTTCCTTTCAGATACTGCATCTTCCAGCAGGACGTTGGCAGTGAATGCTTGGCATTTTTTAATGTATATGTGTATATACCTACAGATATGTGTTTCAAGTTCCACTTATTGATCTGTTTCACTCAGCCCAGAGTGGTTGTGAACCCAGAATAGTGCCAGAATCCGTTGACAAAATCTCAGACCATGAACTGCATAGATAAGTCTTACTGCTTTGAATCCTCCATGGTTCCTGAGGAATGAATATGCCTTTGACAGAAGTACCATCACGTGCGTGGTGTAGAATGACCAGGCTCCATTTTTTTGCATCTTGCCTGATTGCTTGGCAAAAAGCTCCTGGAAATCTGCATTACCTCATGTTCTGATAACATTCCTAGATAAAGAAAATTCCCAAGTCATTGGGACCATCGAGGTTCATTCACATTCTTCCAGCTGTTTAGGTAGGCAAGTTTGGATAAGAATAAAGGATTTGCATGTAATTTGATAAAAACAGATCCACATGCTCCTCAAGGTTTATGCCAATGACATTTAGGTTCCTAATTTACACTGGAATTTCTTGAGGCTTTAGAATAACTATAAAAACCTACTCATCCTCAAAAAGCCCCCAAACCCCAACCCCACCATTGTGTGCACCAGTAACTTAAAGACTATAAAGGTGCAAGTAGTGTTGTAGAGGATTGGATACACAGAGAATTGGAGATTTAAATACTCTTAGATTACTCAGATCTCTATGTAGCAAATCAGACCTTATTTCTCTGATGGGCTTTGCATGGAGTGTGGGAGTCTTACAGTTGTTGCTGGTGGCAGCACCAGGAACTGGTAACTGGGCTGCTCTGGGGATACTGGGCACTCACTTTGGGCTTTGCTTTGTAGGAACAAATAAGACCATTTGGCTCCTCCTGGCTGAAATACACACCAGCTTCTTGACTAGAGTTTGGGTTTGATCTGGCTAAATCTCACTGAACTTGTGTCCTGGAAATCCAGTTTAGGACACCAGCCAAGTACAGGCTTATTGTCAAAAAGATAAGATTATTTACCTAAACCTGTACTGTTTGCAGAGTTGAAGTGGCTTAACAATTTGGGACCTTAACGTGGATTAATCTTTGCTTGAGATAACTTTATTTGCCTTGCCTATATCACCAATTGAAATGAAATTGGGCAAAGAGGGAATCTGTGTAAATGGGCCCGCTGTTGAGGCTTGCATGGTATTGCATTTTAGCCCCCTCTACAACAGGGTTGTCTTCTTCATAGCAGGTTATGTTAGTCTGGCCAGTTCTCCAGGCTTGCCGCAGACTTGTTGCTGTCCTTGGGATTTACCATTAGTAAGGCAGCCTTCCTCATCTTGTCTGCTGCTGTGTTCCAGCTATTTATGGAGCATCTTTTCCTGCAGGCCTAAAAAGAGAGCGAGATTTGTAAACAGATAAAGAATAAGGTTCCTTCTATATGTCACTGTGATTCTTTAAGAAGATGGACTCTGTAGGGAGTAAAACTCCGAGCCATTAAGAAAATTGCTTGTGACCCGGAGAGAAACCAGAAGAAATATATCCCAGGATAGGACAGGGGAAATGCTGTCTCAAGGATGCCCTTAATAGCCCCGAAATATTTTTTTTTTATAGACATGTGATGACAATTCTAGCAGACCTCATTACAGCTTACAGAATTCCCTTACTGCAGCATCTCAGACAGCCTTCTAATTGTGCATATTTGTGTGTCCTGAAATGAGAGTGGTTATTTCACACTATTCTCTTAGCAGAAAGGTAAAATAAACTCTGAAGGATACTGTTTCAAGGAGGCCATTATGCTATTGATCGTCATGTTACTTTGCAGAAGGGTTTACTAATTTTTAAAAAAATCTTAAGAGGATGCTTTTTATTGCACGTAGCTGCTTATGAAGTACTGAAAATATTTTTTTCTCCACTTTTTGCTTTAAAGGTTTCAGTTCTAACACTTTCAGTTCTTGAAGTTAGAGATATACAGTATTTAAATTAGAAGTTTTTTTTTTTAATGGCAAAAATGCTAATGTCCATATTTAGCATAGAAGTCCAAGTTTGCAAATACACAAAGGGAGTGAGGGTCAACTATGTTTGGAGCTGTTGAACCCTCAGGTTTGGCTTCTCAGATCTCTTAGGTATGTGTGTCAAGATTTAGTGTTAAAAGCAGTAATGGTTTTTCTTCTGTACTTCAAATGCAGCATAATTATGCTCCTTTTCAAGGTGCTTAAAAAAACCCTGTAGCTATAATATGACTAACTTCAAAATAACGATAAGAAGAAAAAACACCCAACACAAACCCAAAGCCCCCAAACACACACAAACCAAAAGCCTCAGCTGTGCTACGACATCGGAGCTTCAACAACACAAGTAAAATTGGAGGCACCCTCATCTTGCAAAAGTCACGTGCTTCATTTTAAGTTCTTCTGTAGCTGCTGTTATGTAGTTCATTGCCAAGTCCTGGCAACACTGACAAGTGTGCCATTACAGTGAATATTACATCATAATTTGTAGGTAACCAATAGAACAATGAAGCTGTCTGATATCAAAGTTGTCTATGAAGCCAAGGGTAGAGTTGCACTACACGGGCAGAAAGCTGCCGTGCAGGAGGCTTTTGGCCAAAAATGTACTTGGGCTGTAGCCAAGAACTGGGAAATGGAGTCCTTGCAGGTGACTCCTTCGAAAGAGTGATGCTATCTGTTGAGTGAACTATGGGAAGATTGGTCAGGATAATCCGGACCCAGCAAGGCCAGGTTTTTGTGGGTGTGTGGAGTTGGATCTCACGGTCTTCCAGGCACGTGCCCACTTCATGCACACTGCAAGGAGAAGTGTCCTGTGTGGCTGGGGTATGCAGAGCTCTGGAGCATTCCCAGGAAAACATGGTTCAACTCAAAAACTGTTCGTTGTGTCTCCGGACAGCTATGGAATATACGTTGCATACCTGAAAATTTTAGCACACCTTTCCTTCACGTTTTGGATTTTCACAGGGAAGAGGGCAAAGCTTCTTGAAATGCTAGTATTTTGTTTTATGTTACAGGGGGGAGCAGGCTCAGATAAGAGTGGTGGCAGGGTGGATGTGTACTGCTGTCTATACTGGTAGCTAGAGATCTGTTCTAGGACTCAGAGCTCTCCATCCTCATTTGAGAGGGCAAGATGTTTGATGTAGGTGGCAGTTGGATTAAATCCTTTCCTTGTGATATAACTGTGTGCCTCTTAAAGTCCCTTTTCTTCTTGATGTAAGATGATCTCGATGAAGGCAGGCTCGCTCAGTTTTCTGTAGCTTTGCGTGCACCATTTCTTGGCATTAACAGTGAATCCGCTTTGAGACACATTAGTGGGCTTTCTGCATCTGAAATTACTGACTAGGAAGCTGATGAAGGACTGCTGTTGGGCACATTTGGTCTCCGCTACTTTTGCAAGCCCCTCGAATAAATTGGAAAGGAGCTGGTGTTTTACAGCACAGGCAGCTAGGGGCCAGCACCAGCTCACGTTTGCTTTTCATTGGCAAGTGTCTTCCTCGACAGTGCCCTAAGCAATAGCAGCCTGTCTATATGGTGCAGTATTTGCATACTCTAACGAGATGGGCTATAATTGGTCTTCATTGATTTTGTTTTCATTGAGCTAAAATAGAGTCGGAGCTTCTTAGGCAAGAAGAGATGATTGATTTGTGGTAGGATTCAGGACTATTCAGTTGAAGAAATAATTAATTATGTTCTTATTTAGTAATTGTCAGGATCTAAGTTTACTCTTAGCTTTCAAGTAGACACTGCTGACTTTTCTCTCTATACTCTCTCCTTTTAAAAGCTGAGATAAAGTGCCAGCATATGGAAGACAGTTCACAGGAAACTCTCAACCGGTTTCCTTCCCTATCCCTTCATTAGTGTTTCTTTTTCTCCCCGTTCTTCCACCCTACTTATCCATGCGCCTGCCCTTCTTTCCTGATGTTAATTGATCAGCTCCATTCCCGGGCAATGCTTTTGAACCAGAAATTGGAAACCAAAAGAAAAAATAATTGCTTAGTTAAGAAAATTTGAATGGTGACATGCTGTTAAAAAAAAAAAGTCTTAAGTCAAGCTCTTGCCCAAATTAAATGCTCTCTTGTGTTGGGTGTGTGTGTTGAACAAATACACCTGCATAGCTCAGGAGCCGGGGTGTGTTGATTGTGTGCTGTTACACGCTCATAAACTCGAAACAGCGGATGTGTGAGTGAGTTATGGTCTTGTGGAACCTGGAAGGGTAAGTGTCCTTCCTTGTGCCTTTCTTAGGAAGTATCCATTTAATTAAACATTAGCACTGTGTGAGCAGACAGTGCGGTACAGCAGAGGCAGGTTTTACGAGCTGCTTCAGTAGAGTTGAAAGCAAGGTTATAATGGCCACGTACAGCAAAGTTAGCACTGGCACGTAAGTAGCAAAGATGATGTTTAGTACATTTTCTCCTCTTCCGATCTTGTGCTTGCAGCATAATACGGTGGCAAAGTTTGCTAGTGCTTTTTAAGTGATGGACCTTATTAAAAATAGAATGTTAAATGCTCGTGAATTGAGTCCAAGCAGTTTCAGTGCTGCTGCCAGGAATGCAGAGCTCAGTGAATACCTTGCACCAAGCAAGTAAATGACAAAGGAACTCCCTGGCAAACAACATCCAAATGCAAGAGATCACTCTTTGTAACAAATCAGCTCTCAGATAGAAGAGCCTTCCAGCATCTTCACTGGATGAAGCTTCCTGACTCAATGAGCATGCTGAAGCGGACACAATTGGCAATAATAAATAGGACACAACCCCCGAGTGCCCTCAAGTCCTTTGCAGTAGATGAGTTGTAGGGGTGGGAAAACCAGAAGAGAAAATTACTGAAAAGATAATAGTGTGTGAGATTGAGTTGGCCAATGGCTCTGAGTAAAGGGCTACGTCTATCTCTGAGGGAAACCATCCAGCAGCTCCAGTCTCTGCTGGGCAGGTGAAATCAGAGTGTGTAGGCTGTCTCCTGCCCACTCACTGCCCGCTGTACTGGAAGAGCAGCAGCACTGCTGAAACAATTGTGTCTTAAGCACACACGGGCAGTGTTGTGGTTCAGCTGGAGAAGATGCTTCTAGACCTTTAGCTTGGATATGTTCAGAGGGATCCAGTTTGCTCTAGGAGTGCTACCTTTTTCACATGAGAGCTGGTGGAAATCTTACAGAAAATGCCATGGAAAAACTGCCAAGTTCTTTTTATGTGTGTCACAGGAAAGAACGAACTGAATTTGGAAGGATCTTAGCAGAAATACCATGTTGGAACTCAGCTGTATTAAGGTTTCTCCTTTCTTCCCCTTTCATTTCCAAGGAAAAGTGGGAGAAGAAACACCTTGATACACAGAAAAACCTTCTTCCTACTCATCAGTTTTCTTCAAAAAATGATGATAAGATAGAGAGAAAGTAGATTCTGAAGTTTTGTTGTTGGTGTTTTTTTTTCTCATTTCGGAAGAAGGAAAGTTTTTTCATGGGAGATCTCTCTATTTAGAAAAGTTGGAGAAGATCTCTTCAACAGTTTAGGGAATATAATTCCTGCTCATTTATATTTCCCAGATATGAGCAAACTTCTTTAGTCCTACTGTATGGATTGAGGTCCCACAGAGGGAGGGAAAAGACTGGAGGCAAGGGTCTAAAAATGATGTCTGAGTGGACTTTGAATGCCATCCTACATCTGAAAAGTTCCAGAAACTGGCAGAGCCAAAGCTAGGTAATAACTGCGTAGGATCCAGGGCACGCACTTGGCTGTAGAAGCTCTCCTGTATACTGCTGGAGTGAGTACCTGTTTCTGGATAGTGCGTACAACCCCTTCGCCAAGCCCTGCTGCTCCTGCAGGTCTGTGAGCTGTCTGTGCTGCACAGCACTGAAAATGCTCTTGTTTTCTTGCTTGTGGCCTCACTTTTTGGTTAAATCCTCTTTTACCGCAGGTGGTGCTTGTGAACTGCACATACACACACCACCACTACCATGCCCTGATGCCTACCTTGCCCTGGCTTGAAGTGTCTAGACCCTCTGGCTGTTTGGTGGCCTGCGCAGCAACTTCCATGTTTTCACTGGGATACAGTGTTATGTGGGAGGCCTTGGAAGTTGGAACCTGAGAGAAAGGAGGTCTGGGGGCGGGCAAAAGGAAGTAGGAGGAGTCAGCTGTATGATCTTAGAGTGGTAAATCCTGTGCTGACCAGTGTGTTCCTTTGAATTGGGCGCTCCCATTCTAAGTTATTCCCTTTTTGGCAATGACTTTTCTCTATTTAATGCTCCACGTGACTCTGGATGGTCCTGTTTTGAGAGCTTGAGGTCACAAGCTTCACCATTTCCATAGAGTTGTTTTTTCTCTTTACTTTATTAACTGACGTGGAGGAGCAGAGATGCACTGCATTGCTTTTTTTTTTCTGCAGAATCTTCCTCTGTGGTTGAGGTGGTTTATTGTAATTTTTTGTTAAAGAAGTGAATGGGCTTACCATACCACAAGCCAATTAGCATCACTTCGTGTCTAAATGTTTTGCAGTAGGGAATTGACATACGTGTGTGCCTCCTGGGATTTTCCCTGATTTGTGCTGCTATTTTGCTATTTGTTCTTCATCGGAGGTCACAGGTCGTTTCAAAGCAAGGAAGGCAGGAGCTGGGATCTTTTGCACATGGACTTTCTAGCTTTCTTACAGCAGAAACCTGAAGGCACCTCCTGCCTACATTCCGTTTACCAAAGGCAGTTTTCTTCACTGCATATGCTGCTCTTGGATTGGATTCTTATGTATTTCTGCTTCGGGACAGAAGTTGAGCTTAGAGCAAAGCAATGTATTTGTAAACGTTACTTGGTTTTGTCAGTACCTGAATTCCAGGTGCTTGGTAAGAGTTTTTCTTTTGCTTTCACTGAAAGCAGGATGAGGCCTTAAACCTATTTAAAATAAAACATATGTTTACAGGCCTCTTAAACTTTGTGTTAAAGGTGGACCAGAACTTCAAAGACTTGTCATTTCTACTAGACTGATTGCCTTGAAAAATGAAGAATTTCCTATGCTGATATACTTGGATAATGAGCAATCAGCTTAGGAGAAGTTGAGCACCTTGGGGGTTGTAAGCATTATTGGACTGCCTACCCTGGAGCTTCAGCTATTGCATTGCAAAGATAATGAATGATTAATTGATCTCATACTTTGTACTTAACTTAATTGGTAGCAGTGCTTTGGCCACACTGGCTGCTGTAGCAGCTTAGCCTTAGATGATACACTCATTCTAAGTAAAAAAAAAATTTAAAAAAAGGTGAAGGGCCATAAGACAAGCAACAGAAAGTGTCACCTCACTGGCGCATGTAATTGTTGTGGGTAAAATGGGAGAAAGGGGAAAAGAGACCACAGCATGAGAGCTTCCAGCTGGGAGGATGTGGAAACTCCCCATCTGGAGCGAAGGGCTTGCCTTGCATCCTTCTCCCTTACCAGCTGAAACCCCAATTTTTCTCTTTTCAGAAGAATGTGGAACTATGTTAAATGTCTGAAGTTTCTCTCTCACACAGTATCTCTGGACCAGCCTCTGTCTAGAAGGAGGCTGACCCAGGGATCTCTCCAGGGTTTCTGCTCCTTTACAAATGAATTTATTGCAGTGAACTCCAGCTACAAGGGCTTGTTCCTGCTGTTGTGTTATTTCCCCTTCCTGGCATTACTGCTTAGGTGTTCTGTGTCCGTAGTGGATTTCTAAGCCCTGTACAATTGTGCTGCAAGGGGTGAGGTACAGAAATAAGTGACTGTTAAAAGAGGCAGCTGGCCACAGTAAGTCCATGTTAGATATGAAGTTAGTTCCTGTTAGTGTTGCCTTTGTTTGTAACCAGTAAATCCTTATTTTCTGCTGCTGTTTGTGTGGTATGTAAAATAACTTGCCAGGTCTAAAGGGAGCACTGGCAGCTGTGCAGCTCTAATCTTGTGTGCAACATGAGAGAGTCACAATCACATTTTGTCTAACAGTCTGCCAGAAACCATCACACATTCATTTCACAAAGTGGAAGGAAAAAGCTCTGCAACTCCTCAGCATAAACCAGGGAACAAGCTGTAGAACTACATTGTCTTTCTTGCTTCCTGATGAAAGGAGAAAGAATCCTATAATGACTTGCATCACAATAAGATGCTGGAATAGATGCTTTCTGGGTTGTTCACCCATCATCTTGCCAGGTGAACCTTCATCTTGATGTAGGTGGTGGTAGTAGCATATAATGGTTAGAATTGTTCCTCTTGCTGAAATTTCTCACTACTTTGGAAAAAGGCTGAGGAGAAGCTAGTAAAACTGCGCTTCAAAATGAAAATACAGAGATTACATTGTGGATAAATTGTTGGATGGGTAGAGTAGGAGCTTGCCAATAGTTCTGCAGCCATCTTTATGACCAAGCTACTGACTTTGGCAAAAATTCGTGGAGCAAAGAAGTACAGCTTTCAAGCACATTTTGAAAAGGACCATAGGAAGTGGCCCAGAGATGTGAAATCCTGTTGGTGGGAAATTAAGTCAGTTTTCTAATGTGGTGGCTTTGCTTTTACAACTTAGAAATCATTGCCAATATAGGAGTGGAAAAAGACACAAATGAGTATGATACGGTGTTAACAAATGGGGAGTTTGTTAATCTTGGTATGAAGAGTCCATGTATGTTAATAATGATCAAATAAAATTGATCATTAATAATTTTCATAAGTAACACTGATCTCCACAGCATTTTCCACCCAGATGCTCCAAAATATTTTATGAGCCTTTGCTCATAAACAGCCATCACAGCAAGATGAGGTAAGAAATTTTGTCTAGCAGAGCCAGTGGTGGGGCCAAATGAAATCTGGGTCATAATGGCTTGAAAACTTCCAGTGAATGAAGCTGAGTTGTTCTGAGAAGAGCTGAGATTTCCTGATTTGGTCTGATGCTTGAAGGTGCATGTTCACTGATGTTGCTAAAAAGTACCTCTCTTCTGGGTTAACTGTAGTTGGAGAAATGTGACAAAACTTAGTGGCTCTGTAGACCACTCTCGCTGCTAAGGAGTGACTTCTTCTTTATACCGTCTTTGGCATTTGCGATGCCCTTAGAAGATAGCAAATATTGTGTATTTCATAGCAATAATGTGTGAAAAATCTTTTAGGTTGGTTTTCTAATTTGTTTCTACTTCAATTAACTTTTTTAACTGCATGTCTTGTCTCATAAAATGATGAACGCTTTCCAATTTATTGAAACAGTGCTTCTATAGAAGAACAATATGCTTGAGCAACTCTTTGTACTGATACATCATCATCAACCTTAGTAATGAGTGGGAGAGAGATAAGGCTGGTTTTGGCTCCATTGAGAACATTTGTAGATTTTATCTGGAACAGATTTTTATTAAAATTGCAACAAACTTTATAAAGCCCAATATACGCTTCATTAAGGGAACATTACCTTACAATTATGATTAATTAGATTAAACTTATGAAAGTGTGTTATTTGTTCAAATCAAAAGGGTGGCAGGGAAGAATGATGGATGATGAAAGAGTGTGATAAATGAAGAAAGCAGCTGAACTAAATTGAATGTGTATTCATCCGTTTTCACTTCATAACTAATGATAAATTGAGCATGTCACATTTAACAATACATGTCTGAGCTTAAGCACAGTCCCAGCTCTTGTAGTCTAATGTCTTTTGTCAGGTAGCTGCATTTAAGGGACGTGATATTTTGTTTGGAGAAACCTATGCAGTTCATTATCTATCTGTCCCTGCAGCTAAAATCACAAATGAAAGCTCTTGCTCTCTCTTGAAATAAAATCACAGAATTCTCAATTAGGATAGAGTTGTCTAGGAAGCAGAATCTGACTGTGAAGTGTTAATTTGACTCGAAAAGCAAGTGATGTATTGAAAATTGTGTGGTGTTGACAAGAATACATTTTGGGATAATTGCAAACTTGAACAAGCCTGTGAGGGTCAGAGTCTAACTTGGGCTCAGTCACATGTTGTGTAGCCACTTAAAAAGATACTATTCAGCACCAGCTGAAGTGACTGAATTTGGCCCAAGAGACTCAGGGACTTGGTATGGGCAGTGCCTGGATGCCGTGTTATGGTTTTCATAGAATGATAGAATGGTTTGGGTTGGAAAGGACCTCAAAGATCATCTAGTTCCAACCACCCTGCCATGGCTCATTGCTCAAGGCACCACCCAATCTGGCCTTGAACCCTCCCAGGTCTGGAGCATCCACAACCCCCCTGGGCAACCTCTTCCAGTGTCTCACCACCCTCAGAGTGAAGAATTTCCTTCTAATTTCCAATCTAAATCTACTTTCTTTCAGTTTGGACCCATTAGCCCTCATCCTATCACTACAGGCCTTTGTAAACAGTCCTTCCCCATCTTTCTTGTAGGCCCTCTTCAGATACTGGAAGGCTGCAATAAGGTCTCTGCAGAGCCTTCTCTCCTCCAGGCCGAACAAGCCCAATTCTCTCAGCCTGTCTTCACAGGAGAGGTGTTCCAGCCCTCTAATCATCTTCATAGCCCTCCTCTGAACCCCCTGCAACAGGTCCACATCCTTCTTGTGCTGGGGGCTCCAGAGCTGGGCGCAGTAGGTTTCTGAACTTGTACTGCATTTTCTTCTGGGTTAATTGTCTTTTTCTTCTGCCAACCAACCTAGAAAACGGTCTTTCTTCTGCTTCTGTTCTTGGTTACAACAGATGTGAAGCGGGATGACCTCAGTGGCTGAGTACTGGGAAGAGGATCTTAAATTTCTTATCCAAACCAAAAAAGAAAACATTTTATTCTGGCATCACTAAAAACTTTGGTCAACATTTCATACCAGAAATGTTGTTTTAGGTGACTTCATTGTTCCATTCCTGTTCCAAAACTATTCAAACATCTTAGGCCAAATTCGATGATGATGGATTGAGCTGCTGAACTACACCACAGATTAATTTTGGGCATGAGATGTTTAGCCTTTCCAGGAATAGTTCAGCTGTGATCCCACAAACCCTTGTGTGTTGTAGACTAAAGAGTGAGAAAAGGTTGTTGTGTGATTTTAAGGAGTAATAGGAAGCAACTGCAGAAGACCGAATGCATGAAATAATAGCTATGGTCCTCCAAAACTGAAATGGAAGAAAGTCCTGCATCTCTTAAGAGCACTGGGCATAAATGGATGTGCTTTAAACAGATCACAAACAAAACTGGGTGGGCTAAGCACGGGCATAAATGTCACGTATAGCAGAAGCCGAAGAGTGTAGGGAAAGGACAGCCACTTGTTTTTCTTCGGTAATTAGGAAGGGGTTTCTCATTGTTTTAGTGCAGGATCAGAGATCGCTTTTAGTCCATGTGCTGTTCCTAGAATGTCACATGTCCGTTGCTTTCAATCAAGTCTCTTGACATGGGAAAAGCATTCTCTGCCCCATCCTTGGCCCTTGCTAGGAGCATTCTGTGGAGTTTGAATGACAATGATATTTTTGGGCCCCTAAGTCACGAGTGGACCAAACCTCATTCCCATATGGTGCTGCCTGTGAGACTGGATATCAAACAGGTTATGGACAATTAAAGCAATTTGAGAAAGTTAGTGAGTTGAAACTTTACCAATGACAGGGGGAAAGGCGTTTATGTGTGTAAAAGTTAAGAAAAAACCTAAAGACTACCAAATAAAGGGAAGCAAACTGTAACGTTAAACTTTTAAACCAGTTTTAGTAAGGACATCGTTCCACCCTAGACTAACACCCGTGTTTTAAGTGGCTGTAGTATTGTTCAGTCTCGGCCTCAGGTGGCTGGGTGCTTTGTGGTTATGTGCCAGCCATCACACCTGGATGGGATGGATGTGCGGAAACTTCTGTGAAGTTGTCTCTGCTTTTCCTATATTTGTTTCCCAGGAATACTGTAAAATATTTTAATCTATTTGACTAAGGAGTGCAACTGAGAATTTATTGATATGTAAAGTAACTTATTTATACCTGCAACCACCACCCATAAAACCAGAGCCTGACTGTGTCAAACTATTTAAGATTTATCCTTTGGGAAGGCTGTGATAACACATGGCATAGAATTGACCCTAGCAGTCAGGTAGGATTCTGTTTGAATGATGCGCTTTGGAGTGAAATTAATTTTACAGTTCAGTTGTGTAATTACTGCCAACAGAAGTTTAAGGAACACAATGGAAGTCCTGTGAAATTTAGCAGTTTTATTTATCCCTCATTCCATGCATGTGGTTGGGTGGGTTTTTTATGCAGCAGGTAAGTGAAGAGCTAACTTTGTGCTTATCCCTGCCTGTTACTAGTAATTATTCTCAACAATAATTTATGGTTGGCACAGAGATATTTCTGATTGTCATCTGATTGAGATAGATCTTTTTAGAAACGGTCTGTGCCGTGAAGATATTTAAGACCCTAGGTACGTGGACTATATGGACTGTTTTATCCATCTGAAGCTTCAGTATCTCGATACATGACTTTTACAGTGAGGTTAGACTTGGGTGAGAAAGGTGGGTGTAAGGCGATGGGCTTCTTTTTGAAATATTCCCATAGGCTCTTTGGGTTGCGAGTCCTTAATGCAACGCACTTGCATCTCTGTATTTCCACCTCTGCAAGCCCTTTCCCTGTGAGCTCTGCTCTGCTTAAGATGCTGCATTCTCTTGTAGAAAATAGTGAGTTGACTGAGCAGAATGAGAAGGTGACTATCCTGGAGGAAATGCAGACTGTTCAGACCCCTTGAAGACACCACTCCTTCAGTGTGCCACCATTTTGGGTGGCCCAGTTGGAGTCTCCTTGAAAGGAGATGGCTCTGAGTACTTTCTGGACTTCAGATTTCTCCAAGGCTTTGCAGTGTGAGCTCCTGTAACAAAGAGGTATTGGAAGTGACTCCCTTCTTAAAAGGCAGCCTTTCATCTTTATGTAGGCCACCCTTCCCCCATGGTTGGGTAGGTAGAAGGAGAAGATGCAGAGGAGACAGGGGTGTAAGAATCATTAAAGTGAAATGTGAGTCATGTTCATTAAAAGCAAGCTAGCAGAATGTCTTATATTAGTGGCTGCATAATGATTAGAGCTTCCTGTAATAATGATGATGGTGATTCTACTATATGAATTGAACATTCATTCTAAGTTAATTCACATCCTTTTAACTAATAAGTTATTTAACAGAACAAAAAAAAAAAAGCAGCTCTTTTAGCTCATAATTTGAGTAGACTGGTCAGAAGAACGCAGAAATAGCAATCCTCCCTCTGTGCTGAGGAGATTGAAACACTAATCTGTATCTAAATTTTGTAGTGAAGGCATACTTATATTTATTTATTTGTAATTCATTGCAAATTCATAATACTACACTTTCCTCCCGCTGGAGATTGTGTTCACTAACAATATGCTCCTAGTCAAGATGACGGTAAAGAACTTCATTTTGGTTTACAATTATATAACGAGAACTTTACTTTGATTTTTGTTGTTCTGAGACAGACAGGGAGAGGAATTATTTACTGTTTGCCTTACAAACGTCTCCATTTTGAGAAAGAAATCATGGTCTATAAATATTTTTCATCAAGAAAAAATTAAAAAGTGAAAGAATTATTTATTGTATATAGGATATGACAGTCTGGAGTAGCACGATGAAAAGGAGGGCAAATTATTTATTTTAAATACTGAAGGAAAACCTTGGTGGTAGCAGCCATGGCTTTGCAGTAGTCTCTCGGCAGGGAGGGAAACCTGTGGTTAAAGCTGTTTAAAGATAGCCTGGAGGGTAAAAAAGCATGTAAGCTGCTTCAACCGACTGGAAGATGGATACTATAAGTTAACTGATCTTTTGTGCTTGCAGCTTTGGTCATTCTAGAGATCTGGACCTATTTGCAAGATAAGAACTTTAAAAGTTGTGTTCTGTTGATGTCAACTTTTGCATGTTTTCAGATTTACCCGAATAATTCAAGGTCTTTGAGTTAATAAGGAGGATTTTCTCGCCATTTTATCTAGTATTTTTGCCTTGCAGTCAGAATATGTACACCCAAGACAAGCTTTGACGTAGTTAAGTATAAACACTGGATGGAATGCCTCAGTGTTTGAGTCGTGTGTACTGCTTAGAAGTAACAACAGAATTCTTACGGTGATTTCCCTTCTGATTAAAGGATTACATTTATTAAAATATTCCTTGCATTGCCATACATTTCAAGATTAAACTAGTGAAAAGTCAGCTCTGAATGCTATAAAAACCTGGAGGAATTCCAAATTGTGAGAGAGGTTCCAAGTGAAATTCAGATTAATATAATTTGGTATGAGCCTGGACAATAGATTATGATGCCTTTTTAAATTCAAGTTTGTTCAGCTGAGTTGTAGCATATAATAGCCTTTATAGTGTAGCTTGTGCAGAATGGCAAACACAGGAATTGTGAATAACTTGTCATAATTTACTCTTTAGGTTGTTCTTGTTTCTGACATATAGTCTAGTCTGCAAAGGCCTCAGAGTCAATACTTATCTTCGATTTGAGTCATCACAAGTATCTGCTTCGTTGTAAATTATTCACTTGATAATGAACATATGATTATTTGGGTTATATCTCAAATTAGTTTGGGCAATGTTTCCTTTTGGATGCTGAGATTCGAGAGGAGAACAGCCATGGAAGGCAGGCTGACTGCCAACAGGTCTGCTTTGGAGGGCCCGGCAGGCTGAGGGAGCTGTCCGGTTGTGATTTCTATATGAATTTTATAATGGTGTTTTTAAAAATATTCTTTAAATTTCTTTAAGATGAGAGCTTTCCTGTTTTCCTCTTCAGAACTACAAGCAAATCCTTACTGCAGTCAAAGACGCTCTGGAATAGCAGTGCTGGAATCCACCCAAGATCAGACTTAGATAACCTTTTTAAAAAATGACAAGTACTACCTACCTTTGTTAAAATAGGTGGAAACACTAGCACCTTACTATGTCATGATACTGTCAATGACATTCTCACTTCTGTGTACAACTAACTTGAAATAATCTCTACAATATGGCCTTCTCCTCATCCATAGCCCTGAGAAAAGAGTCACTTGAAATTTCCTATAGGTAGTAAGCCAACAGATGTTTCCTTTAGAGTTTGGGAATGCACTGCTAATCACCAGGTAATTTGGAGACAGAGGCCTTTGAAAGAGAAATTATTATTTTTTTTAAATCTTAAAATCATTTTTGTTCAGCTGCTTCTTAAAACTGAGTTGTCCTCAGACTCTGTCTCTATTTAGTTCTTCCTGTGTAGCATTTAATATAGGGGACAATTGCTTAAGAAGTTTCTGAATACCTCTGATAATCTGAGTGGTTTGAATATGCTTGGACATGGGTCTGGAAAACATGATATATTGACCCAAAGGTTCAGCATAATTAACAATCTTGACCTGAAATCTGGCAGACTTTTACGTGTGTATTGGTGAATGGTGGAGTCTAAATTCTGCTGGGTGAAATACAGAGATCTGGCAGCACACTGCAGTTTTGAACTTCTTGGTAGGCTTAACCGTTCTAATTTTAAGCCGTATTGCCTCTCTCAGATATGTTGATGTACTTTCATTATCTTCACAGATGACAATATCCAAACAGAGTTATCATGTACCATGATATAAATATTGAAGGATGACAGCTGTTCTAAACCAAAACATATATGAAACAGAAAATGTGACAAGTAGAAATGTGGCCTTGCAGTAGCAGATAGCTGAAATGAACCAATAATTAGGATGGTAATGATAAGAAAAAAAAATTCACAGGTCGTAATTAGTGATTTTCTGGCTTTATTTTTTTGCCAACAAATATAAAGTATTGATGAAATTGTAGTTTAATTAACTCCATCTTAACAGGATCCAAAAACCTATTATTTGCAGGAATCTGTCGTGCCCTGTTATCTGCCTACTGTAACATTACCATTGGTCTTGTTTACCGGAGCCTTCCCGTGTTGACTGAAAATTTTATCTGGCTTTGCTATGAAATTCATTAAGAACTCTGCTTTTGAGAAACTGTCAGAAGAGCTTTTTATCTTTCAGATTTGAACATTTATGTATTTACATTTAACTCTGCAGGGAAAAAAAGGGATTTCTCCTCCCTCTTCTCTTACTTTCCTCTTTCCACTGCCTTTCCCAAAGCTCTCCTTTACTCCTACCTCCCTTTCATAACCTCATCTAGATACCTATTAGCTCTCTCTTTCAATAACACTGTTCTGGCTTCCACGAAAGTGCTTTTTAATGTAGGAGATGTACTTCAGCCATAACACCAGGGTCACTTTCTGAGTAACATTTTATGGGATTGATTAAACTTTAACACCATAACTGTTGACTTTATAGGCCAAGGAAGAGACACTGAGTGCTAAGCTCTGGATAATTTGTGCTTCACAATTTTTTAAAATCAGATAGAGATAGAGTTTAATGTGTTTGATAAAGCAGTGCTCTATTTTTTTTCCAATGTCTCCTATTTTAAAAGACCCACAACTTTTAACATGAAATAATGTCTTTAACACTAATGAAGTACAGTTATAGTAAATAACCATATTAAAGAAAAGGGTATTTAGCTCTATGGGAAGAACAGGAGAAAAGATTTAATTTGCTCTCTCCTTGGCTCCAAATGTGAACACCTCATATTTTTTTGTAATTACTAGAAAGTGAATGAATGGGTGCTATTGGCTGAGAGTTGATGTTGCAGAAACATGCCGTTCCTTCTCACTGCAGATTCTCTCCTTGCCATGACTTTGGTAGGATAGAAAAAATGTTGGTTTACTAAATTAACAGAAGACCCTCAGCTCTCTATAAATTGCTTCTTTCTGTGCTCATGGGTGTGGCTGCTGAGAAATCGCTGGATGGTGGTGCATCTCACGATGTACCACGGAGTGCTTGATGGATGGGTGTGACTGCAGATCTGAGGACAGTTCCCAGTTTGGTGGTAGTCTTAGTTTCCTGGAGACCCTAGGCTGCTAGGACGTGATGCAACTTGTGAGACTGGTGCTTCTCTGCACATTTTTGCTCTGTTAGAGCAAGTTAGTGTGGGGATGCTGGATAATGTTGTGCAGGTCTGCATTTTGAGCATGAGCTTCAATTGAGGTTCCTGGGCCTCAGGTAATTTATTATAGTTAAAAGCTATTAATGAATCCCTCAAAGTATTCAGCCTGCATCATGGGGAAACCCAGACATCTTCAAGGTGAAAGAGACCTTCCCAGTTGGAAAAGATGGCTTGGTGTGGCCAGTGAGTGCAGTTACAGCTCGGCATCAGCAGATTTCCTGATGAAGTCACAGTAAGATTGCTATTTCAGAAAATCAATAACATGGTTAATCGTCTTGTCCTAACATTTCTTGGGAAGGGTAATTGTACAGCTTAAAAAAGAGCCAAATTTTAAAAGCCTTGTGGCTTACCATTTGAATTGAAACATTTTTAAACTGAAAGCCAAATCATGCTTATATTGCTAACTTCAGAAAAGGGTTCACCTACTTGAACACCTCAGCCAATTTCCCCTCTTGAGACTCAAAGGGGTCACGTGGAGGAGTTCTCTTGAATGCACGAGAGACCTGGCCTTCTATGAAGGTAGGTATCCTGAGAACTGCTGCGAAAAGCTGGAGAGCTCAAGGTGGCTTATTACCAAGGAAGGCCAACCTCTCCATGAGCCCTTCATGTGATCCTCTTCTGCCTGGGCCATAGCCAGTAGTCCTTATCCAGAGGTGGGTGGTAGTGTGAAGGGGTAGGGATAACATTGAGTCAAGGGCAGCTCTCTAGAACTGCTCAAGACTGTTAGTTCATCAGTTACGCTGTTGAGGAGGATTGGGTGTTTTGCATGATGTGGAAGAGTCAGCCTCTTGCTCAGGAGATCCCTGAAACATACATTGCTGAAACTGTAGAACAAATGCTCCATCTTGATGTTATGCACTCTCCTGGGGAGTCTGCTACTTGTAGCTGCCAGAGATATGGTCAATACTGAATGGATCTTGAGTCAGTTCTTCGTGCTTATGAAACCTAGTTCCTAACTTATAACTAAAATAGTTTGATATAAGCCTCCAGGCAGCTCCATAGCACAAAAAAATAAAGGTTGCTTTGTTTTCATGCCCAGAATTAAGCATATGAAATTCAGCAGATATTTTTGTTTGTTCAAATTTCTGGACTGTTTTATCCTGGCTTCTCTGACTGAAAAAAAATAAGAGTTTCATATTTTTGTTGGGTTTTTTTGTTAATTTTTTTTTTTTAAAGCTAGCCATCCACAGTCTGTGGACCTTTTTCTGTTCATAAAGAGCTGCATATTCATAAGCCAAACCCCATTTTTTTAAGATTAAGGAGTGCAGTCCAAGATTAGATGTAAGTAAAATCTGTATGAAAAAGTGAAGTATGTACTTTCTCTGGACTACTGTGCTTTCTCAGCTGCAGCAGTACTCAAAGTTTGCTATTTCTGTGCGTAGGCTGAATCCAGGAAAATTCAGATTGCTTGTGGAAACTGGGAGGGATCTCAATTGGTGTTCCTCAGATGGAATTTCACAAGTTGAGTTTAAGGTTGAAGATGATGGAGCCTTGCCTGCTGGAAATTCACGGTATCAGGTACCTGCTTTCTCTGCTACTTTTTTGCCTTTCTCATTCTCCTTCACATGACTTTTCTTTCTTTTTCTAATTTTATACTTTGCCTTCCCAACTTTCCCAGAGCTTTCCCCCCTGCTTTCATTCTCTGGCTTCTTCTCATAGGGCTTTCTTTAGCCTACTTAAACTTTACTTCTCTCATTCAAGAAAGGAGTCTATGAAACAGTGGATGTCTTTTCCTTTCCACACTGATAGGTCAATCTGCATTTTCTCCTTAAGTCAGATTTATTTCTTAATTTCTCACTAACTGTTCCCTTTTCTCTCTGGATCCATACAGGATTTGTTACTTGCAATTCCCCTTCAGTATTTTCTTTGCTCTTGAGTCTCGTGTCCTTCAGTGTGCCACTTAAGCTGATCGCTGAAGTCTCAAGAGGGCCTGGCAGGCACTGTTGCTATTTTCTGATCTTGCCAGCAGTAATATTTCTTCCAGGCAAGGCCCCTCATAATTCAAGTGAGGTCAGTCAGGACCCAAGAGCTGAACCTGTCCTTTCCAATGAATCAGTAGTGAGATTGAAAGAATTTATGCAAACCATCAAGACGATTTTGTTTGTTCCTGTGTTGGGGATAGGTATCACAGTGTCGCAAGTTTTTTCTTTGCTACAGCAAACAGTAAAAAGTGTAGGCTCCATTAGAGAGCTATTCAAGCCTCCTTTGTCCTAGATACAGGCCTTGAGTCAGTCCTCCTACTGCATAGGAAACAGAAGAAAGAAGCTAAACCCAAACATTTTGGGAAACAATTTATCACAAGCCTGTTTGCTCTTCACTGGATTCACTCTCCACCAGTCAGCTCCCGAGACCCTGCTTCATACTTAAGGGAATGTATCTTTTACAACATAATTAATTACCTTCTCAGGTAAAGACTGGGAATTTGTCTCTTACTGTGCATTTGGCATTTTTTTAGAGACTCTCAGAAGAGAGAAGGAGGTATTTCTCTTACAGCGAGCTGTACTTTCAGAATTAAATACTGTAATAAAAGTTCATCTATTTCCTATGGTTGTTTTATTGAAATTAGAGCTGTTCCATACTCAGCAGCATGCATTTTGTTATCACTTTTAACTTTTGAAGGGTTTGAGATCTGACTTCTGGTCCAAGCCTGAATTTCTGTTTTGGACATTCATGTCATAATGAGGTGGATCATCAGAGACAGAAACACAAAACGCATAAGATTTGAACCCTAATGGACAGCTTATCTCCACAGAAATCCTATGGAAAAAAAGAAATGGAGTGGATGAAGGTACAACTCTAAAACTGATCAGTAAGATCAGTCTGTGCATGCTGGAGGTGCACCTAGTAGGTAAGACAAAACTTGTTTCGTTCCTGCTCTAGTGGGGAAACTCTTCATTTGGTGTTGCACTTCATCTAGTATGTCACTGCCAATGTGCCTTTGTAAACAGTCTGTCCTTAAAGGTTAAGACAAGATACCTTCTAATTCTCATTCCAAAAGACTTTGGATTTGCAAATTGCTACCACTGTTGAACTAACATGCCTCAGAAATTAAGTCAGCTCAATTTTCCTGACAATTTAAATGCAGACATATTTAGATTCAGTTCTTGGGGATTGTGAACCCTTTTCTGTACATAATACCCTGCTCTAAACACTGTTTCTTTCACCCTAAAACAAACTGGGAGCATTAGTAGTAGCTCAAAAGTGTGAGCTGGGCCCGACATAGCTTTCCACTGCCTTTGGGCCCTGGAGCATGCAGAATCCAGGTCCAGTTCCAAAAGGTGCAAATATCATCTGTTCTTTGTTTTAGTCACTTCTTTCCCAAGGAAAAATATCTTTTAGCAATGCAAGTATCCAAATAATCTGAAATCTGGGATGTGTACTTGTTGGTACCTGCCAGAGCAAGGTGCTACCTGAGCAGCCCAATGGTTGGAATCTACTCATGACACGTGAGCACCACAGAGCACTTTAAAATCACACAGTAAGTTTTTGCACACTTCTCTCCCTTGAGCATGCTGCCAAAGCAGACATTAATCAGCTTTACTCCAGGAGTTAGAAGAGAAACTCACTTGTAAATTACGGCTGTTATATTTCCGGCTTAAATTTCCCTCCTCCTTTAACCTAATGTTTCAAAAGACTAACCCTACCACTCTGGCAAGAGCCACATCTTGCCTTTATATCCATTTGGCACTCTCTCTGCCTCTTTTTTTTTTTTTTTTAAGTTGAAGAATTACATTATCTCTGTGAAATAACTTTCCTTCTTTAGTTGTTCAATTTGATTCAAGGATTTTTGATTAAGCGTTCAGGGGTTATGAATAAATAAGAACCAGCAGCCCAGTAATTGGTATATCATTACTCCCTAGTAGCACATTTAATCCTCAGCTTCGCTGCACCACATAACCTTTTCCTTCAGTCCTCCTCCACAATATTGCTTACAAAAAGAGGGGGGGAAAAAAAAAGCAATGTCACTGCAAGCTTCGCAAGTTACCATTAAAATGAATATTTTTTAATTTCTCTGGATGAGATGGAGCCCTGTGCTCTGGGACAATGCTGATGGATGACATTTTAATGCAGCTGAAATGTTATTTTTACTGAACCAGGGAAAACTATAAATTTTGCTTCATTGCCACTGATGGCTCTATGCATAAAACTATGGTGGCGCTCATTGCCCATGAATAATCACCTCAGCGTGGCAGATGTTACTTCACAGGGAAAGCAATTCTTATGCCGAAGAATTGTGGAAAGATTAATTGTCTACAGCTGTTTCATGGCCCACAGCAATCTTGATACATTTATGATAAGTTTAAGAGCTCACTAGAGGCAGCTCCTATTCCCTGTTGTGAGAGAGGGAGGGGGGAGGAAGCTGAATGGCTTTATTTTGACACCTGGATTCATAGAATCTGTCAGCTCCATTACAGCCTTCATAGAAAGCTGGCTGTTGGCAGGTTTGGGATGATTGTGAGTGGGCTAAGATGCACGAATTATCTAGACATAGATAAAGAAAAGGAGACTGAGAAGAATTATTCAAATTTGTGCAAATGAATTGCTTCCATTTTTCCTCCCTCTGCCAAGTGGAAATTGAACGTAACCCGCTCTGACCTTTCTCTATTAAGTGCTGCAAATTGCAGTAAATGCATAGTTCTGAGTGCCCTAATGAGACAAAGCTCTAGCAATGCCTCATTAATAAGGAAAGTTTGACCTTGCTGGTCAGCCCTTCATTCGATATTGAAAAGAAATAGGAAAAAAGAAGAGATGACCTGCTGTAAATTTTGAACAATACCTTTGATTTAGTTTGTATATACTCCCAAGCAGACACTTCACAACCTTTTTTTTTTTTTTCTTTCTTCCGTCTTTACTATACAAGTGAAGAAGAGGTATTTACTTAGTAGGTTCCTCTGTAAATTCATGAGGGCCGTGGTGATTTGTGGCAGGAATGCACACAGACGGTCTGATGAAGCTTTTTAAAATGTGTTTTCAGTGTCCTTGTATCGATGAAAGAATATCGATACCCTCCATCCTACACAGATTTGTTTTCCTTTTTTCCTCGGCCCATATCTGCTATCACTGTGTCTGAATACCAGTGTGTATTCGCGTGTTAGTTGAAAAGTACCGCAAGGAAACAGTATTCTCTCCTTAAATATACAGTTGCTGGAGCAGGGAGTGCCTCTGAGGATGTGATGGGAGATATTTGCTCCTCACCCTGACAGACAAGCTCTCTGCTTCTGGTCGCTACACTACCTGAGTTGAGATATAATTTAAAGGGCACAATACTTTACTCACTGATGCCAATAAGCCAACCTAAATAGCTGTATTAACAGCTGTGTTAGAAAATCTCAAATCTATGAGTGTATGAGTTTTACACAGAAAAGGTATTGAATGAGGGTAAAAATAGAGAGAGAAACTTGAAAGTCGATAAATAGATTTATATAGGTTGATTGTTATAAACGGTGGTATTCTATGGTCAGTTGCACTCTTAGAAATCATGAGTCAAATACTGCAAAAGTTGCAAAATATTATTCCCCTTTTGAATGACATGATCATGATGCATCTCCTTTTTTTGATACTTCCAGGGTCTAGCTTGATTTTTATGTTCTTTATTTGTATTTGTAGATACGCTTGTGTTGTTTATGATATGTTATTTTAGTTATAGAAACAATGTTACTATATTTTTAGTTATAGAAACAATATTTTATATAATATACTTGTCCATATTTATGTGATATACCTGTTTCTTAAGTACTTTATTTGTGTTCATTGTTTCAAATGTTTTAAGTCACACATTCAAGAAATTTAAATAAGCAGTGAGGCTTAGGTGTTTGCTTTGCTTGCTAAAACTTGCTTGTGCTATCTGTGTTAGATGGTTACAAACAGTATATGAACAGGTAAAAACTTGAAGTCTGCTCAGAAACGGTTAATGAACCAAAACACTGTCCCTCAATTTGCTGGATAACTTACAAAGAAAGAGTTGACCGTCTCTGTTAGACATTCATAGCTCCTCCAGAAATTGCATCCCCTGGATGTGTAGGGTGGTGGGGCATCTGCAGGACAATGCCTTTAGGGATACTGTAATAAAAGGGAGCTAGATGGAGGCTCGGTGGGTCCTGCACAGACCTCCTGCAAGTGGTAACCGTAGCTCCATTTTAGCATTGAAAACTGATCAATCTTGTGAGTGGAGCAGCAGCCCTCTTGAGGCGAAATATAACGCCACACAGGAAAGGATATGAGTATGTGCTTCACAAGATCGAAACGTCAGCTGTTGAAATGTTGACCAAGGAACGTGGCCTGAAATTCCACTTTGTTAAAGAATCTGCCGATGACGAAAGATCCCCCCTAAAGTTTTCAGGAAATAAAATAGATATGTGATGGTGGTTTTATAAATACAGTACCGTAATCAAGAGCAGAGCTGTGCCTCCTGATGTGGGTGTCCTCAGATGCTTTGCAGCAATACCATTTATTCCATAGATGTCTCTCATATACCCTTGGTGGACCCTATACAAACATGCACAGCTGGAAGTTGTGCCTCAAAGTCCTGCTTCCTAAATGGCGGTCTGTGAGGTTGTGGTAAGTGGTCTGTGACAGGTCTGCAGACCTGTAACCTGGAATAACATTTATATAATCACAGATTTCTAAGCAGCAGTGCTGGTGGGAGAGAAAATTTAAGGGGTGACAGCAGTCATCAGTCTAAAACGTCTGGGAATCTTTGTAGTAAAGGGACATCAGCTGTCTGGTAATGTCCTGTAAAGGGATTTCTATAAGGGTGCGTGCTGTATACACTAAGATTCTGTGTAATGGAAGGTACAAGCATATGGAATAAGGGCATTTTAAATGGGTGGAAGAGTTTTAGATCATTTTTTGACCTGTTTTAAATTTCTAATGTTGCCACCCCTCTGAGATTTTACTATTAGACCTAGAGTAAAAGGTCAGTAGCAAAATGAATACAGGTATATGAGAAAAGAAGCCTAAAGAACAAGTACTAAAAAATACCAGCTTAATTGTTTCCTTTTGTCAGCATATGTAAAGAGTGCAAGTGCTATGTACATAGCAGCATTAATCCCCAGCCTACTAAGACTTATTTTTTATTTCTTTTAATAAGTTATACCTGATATTTTCTCAATATATTCATAATTCAAAATAATTCACTAAAATTCTGCAAATGTGTCTTAAAAATCAACGTTATTTCTAGATGAGCTCTGACTGACAACATTTTAAATATACCTAACTCAAGACAAGCACGATAACTTTCTTGCAATATGTGGGCCTTGCACCTCTCATTGGATGAGTCTAAAGCTTTGAATCAAGTTCCCACAGTGAATATTTATACTTAAGACTTAAAATATTCATTTTATATCAATATTTTCCAACGTGAACTCAAAATGTACTGTTTCTGCAAACATTCCTCCAGAAGGAGTCATTTGTTTGAACACGGTGAAAATCTCTCAGAAAAGGTTGCTCACACAGCTGGAGTAATTTTGAATAAAAATTCTGATGTATTAACCCACAGGTTGTATAATACTCACTTTCCCCTCATAAAGGGTGCTATTTGAGCCTTATTAATAAGATTAATAATCTGTTGCCAAATTCCCCATTCTTCAGGATCAGGTTTTTAGGCATAGCTCAAAAAATTGCAAATATTTAGTAGAAGATTAATAGTGTAAGAAACCTTTTTTGTGGTCTAAGTGCCTTGTGAATAGTAAAGATAAGTCTTCTTCATTACTTGGGTGGGAAAATACAATAGTATTTATTTAAAGAAGCAGAAAAAATACAGAAGCATCTAAAATGATCTTTTGTGGGAGCTGTCATTAAACTAAAATATGACATGTGATTTTAACTAGATATTTTTTTTTCCTGCTATAATTAACTTTGTCTTTTGACAACTCCTTCTGAGGCATATATTAATTAAATATGGGATAATGAATAGAGACAACTAGATCACCAGGGTATAAATCAATTGAGGGGTTCTGATGATACCATAAACCACAAGAATGGAGTATTTGCAGTTAATAATAACATCAAAAGACTGTGATTGATTTGGAACTTAGCGATCCTTCCACATTCATTATTGTTTTATATAAAGCATAAAAACGAGTGGTGTTTTATGCAAAGACAAGATGATTTTTCTCCCCTGGGTTCTTTGATAATGGAGAAATTGTCGTTGCTCACAGTTAAAGAAAAAGGCCGTGCTTATTACATGGAGGAGATCCTTGTGCAGTTCACAGAGAAGCCCTGGGACAAAGAACAGTTTTACTGTAATTATTTATATACCTTCTACCGAGAATTTAGGGTCAAGTTTTCTGGTGGTTCAAAATGCTGCTGCTGCTTGCAATCCACTGAATTTTTACTGATTGGGGTTTTTTTACCCTCAGGTTGTGCCAATTTGCCAGACTCTGTTCAACGGAGTCTAAGACTTTTTGCCTGGAAGTGACCTCAGGTTTTTATTTGGTCCAGAAAATAGAAAACCATACACTTAAGTATGTTTAAAGTATATAAATGCTAATGCCCTTTATTTATCAATGGTAACATTAAGGTCAAACTAGTGGATTTTCCTTGTGGTTATGCGTCTTGTACAATAAACCTGGACCGAAGCACGCTCTCTATGGTATGACAATATTTTTAGAAAAATGCAGGTGGGTAAATATTTTTGTGTGTGCATGCACACGCATGTATAAATGAACTTTTGTAAAATAGCATTTGATGAGCACAGAGTGCCCCTGGGTTGTACCACACGCGCTCCTTACAAACTCAGTGTTTTTCATTTTAAATTTATTGGGTATGGGAAGATGAGGTGAGGGAACGTGGGATGTTTTGATTCCTAATTCAGAGTGTTCAAAGGGGACACTTCATGCAGAAAAATGAATTCATATTCGTTTTAGCTGTGCTGTGATGCTGTCAAAAGTGTGTATGTGAAGGGTTTTAGCAGGTAAATAGGGCAGTGGTCAGCATCTCATCAGTGTTTTCTAATAAACCTTTGAAGACTTTGTAAAAGAAAAAAACTAGAAGGTGGGTCTGTAGTTGCTTACCAGGCACAATGGTAAAATGTGATTTTAGCTATTTAACCAGATACAGCATTTAAGAATGAATAGTCAGGTTTGAATTTGTCAGTTAACCCAGTTATCATCGCTGTCTCTGTCTTTTACTGCCTAGCTGCTTTCCCTGGGCTAGTCTGCAGAGCTTTCTGGCAGCTCTAACATTCGTTCTTTGTTGGTAACTCTGGAAGTTATAGATACTGAAAAGAAATACCCTGTAATCATAGAATCATAGCATGGTTTGGGTTGGAAGGAGCCTTAAAGCTCATCTAGTTCCAACTCCCCTGCCATGGATGTGAGCCCTGGAAATTGTTGGCTTTGCAGTTTGGCACTTGCTGCTCCTCTCAACATCGCTCATTTTGACACTGATGCTGGCACCAGAGAATCTACTGTGTTTTATGTGCATGATGTTAGAGCCAGGATCTTGAGGAGCGGTTTGGGGCACCGAAAGGAGAGCTGGGGTGGTGGAGGTATGAGATAGCACACCAGCTCCAACCCCTTATGGGAAGTCAGAGCCACCGCATGCTCCAGCTCAGCCTTGCATGCACAGCCTCTGCAGGTTGCTCGAGGAGGTCCGTCCCAACACATTAGCTCTGAGAAAGGTGTTTCCAAAGCTGGAAATGCACAGGAAATAGAGAAGGACTGCCAAATATGCAGCACTGTTTATTGAACAATATAAAAGGAGGATCAAAGTCTCCAGGGGCGTTTGGATTTTTCTTGGCTGCCTTGCACTCTAGCTACATTTTAAAACCAAGTTGATTTATATTTACCTCGCAGTTATAATTACATGCACACATAGTTCAACAGAACTGGTTGCTTCAGGAGCTCCTCTTTGCATGTAATCTAAAAGGAACCTGCAGATGGCTTGGGCTTAAAATTTTTATACCCGCTTAAGTTAGCTTCCAAACATTTAGGCAAACACAGCCACCAGTGATTTTTAGAAATGTCTCTGTCCATCTAAAATGTAAATATGTTGCTAAGGGCACTGCGTATTTTAAACATAAAATCCATTTTATTTGCTGAGGCTTTGGGCACATTTTAATACTGCAATGCTAGCATTTTAAGTGTATTTTTGTGAGGCCCCTAGAGCGCTGTCACAGATAGGCACCGTATAAATAACATTTATTGTTATTATCATTGTATGTCGTATTCACTCTGTTTTGCTACCATTAATAAACCATTCAGGCAATGTTGTTGTAATGTATAATATTAGCAGCAGCCTCCTTTGGGAAACATATAACCGGGTACTTAATATTCTAGCTGTTTCCTGGGCCATCTCTCTACAGGCGCAGACACTACAGTGTGTTCAAAGTTCAATATAAAAAAGATGGGCTGGCTGTGCAAAGATCGCAGCATCTTACAGCACGCCTTGCTGTAACTCACACTGTGGTCATTGCTATCAAAATTCTGCTACACTAGATAATAGTAAATTAATGAAATTGCCTGTAATTTTGGGAAAGGTATTTTGCTCTTTTAAAATTTGTCACTGCTTAAAAATACATGCATTCCCTAAGTTCATCCCCCTCCTCCTCAGCCACCCGGATGAGGCTGTTGCCTTGCAGCCCTCTTGCCGGGTTGCCTAAATTGCAGAAAAAAATAGTGCTAAGGAAAAGCAAACTGCAAAACCTAGGTTTGTTTGAGGGCTGTATTAATTTGTACTGAGGATCTGAGCCTTAGGAATATCCTCCTCAATGGCTTGCAAAGCAAAATTGCTGTGACCTTTTCTCTTAATAAACAATATACAAAACCCAACCATGCTTAAAATTGCACTGTGAAAAACCACAAAAACAAACAATGTTTTTGGGTAATGATGATGTTGTAAATACAGAAGAAAGAGAAAAGTATGGAGGTTTGAAAGCACTATTGGCTTAGTGGGTGATTTTGCCAGCCAGCGAAAAAAAAGATGAGTGCATCCCTGCTGCAGGGCCTCCACAGCACATAGCCACCCAAACACCTCATCGGCTCATGGGGCAATGTGAACCAGCTGGCAGGTGCCCCTGAAGGACACTGCTGGCCCAGTGGCCAGAAGCTGCTGGCGGTGCTTGGCCCCATAAAGCAGGTGTACCACCTGCTTGGCTGGTGTCCATGGGCTTTCTTCCTCTAGCGTTGTACATCTCTTTTGTGTCGCTATTGTTCCTTTTGAATCCCATCTTCTAACAGTCCTGCCTCTGTTTGTGATGTATTCACCGGTCCTATCCCTCTTTGTATTTTCTCACAGTTCTTCCTAGGCACCCTGACTCACGGCGATGTGGCTGGGAGACACCAGAGCTGGCCTGTGGGCATTGGCGTGCCAGCAGCTAACCTCAGGAGAGGAGGGAGCTGAAGCTGGGCAGCCTCAGCACCAGCAGGCATCCAGGTAAGAACACAAGCCTGTGGCTCCATCACTTTTTATCTCTAGACATACTTTTATTTTCTTGTTGCCTGTCCTGCTCTCTGTTTTCCGCCCTGGAAAATAAAACCCCGCTGACATCAGTCCCCCATAACACACAATGAGCCTGCATGAGCTGTTGGTTTGGAGGGCCCTGGTGCCGTGACCCCCACCCTGGCTGCCAGCCTGTGGGAGCTTCGCAGGTACTCTGCTGCCTGTGCAGCCAGCTCAAGGCACAGGATGTAGCTGGTGTCCCACGACTGAAATATCTTCTTGAAGGTAAGAGTGTGTTAGTACCTCCTTCCCAATGCCATCCTCAGAGCTTTGTGGTCTTCCCTGCAACTTACGCTTTTTTCCAGTCTTTCCTTTCCTATGCAGCTTTAAATGTGATTTTACACACCCATGCATTACTTTTTAAATGGCTTCTCTGGGACTGATTGTTCCATCTCTTTGAAGGTAAACTGCTAACTTTTCTATCTAATGGTATGATCATCACCTTAGTCTGTATTAGATGATGTAAAAGTCCTCCCAGCCCTACACGATCCAAGAGAAATGACTCCTTGCTTTTTATTGGTGGGAAACATCATTTTGGGGAAGGCTGACTAGCCAGCTTTCAACCTGCACACAGAACAGGAGGGCAGGACGGTAGGAAGCATATTCTTCTTGAGGTCTAGTTCAGTGCCCTGTTTCTTAGACAATGCCATCTCTAGAGGAATATGAGTAACAGACATGTACTAAAACAGACAGCCATCTGATACTGAAAGTATTAAACATAGTAGAATGATACTGTAAATGTGCTCCATGGTTTTCTTACATTCATTTCACTGCGTGACTGATATTGGTAGGCATCTGCCTCTTAAAAACATGAATAACCAGAACAACCCATGGTTTCCTGCCATAGATTCAGGTAAGCACAGTTGTGTCACCTCATGAAATGTTCATAGCCAGGTAATAGTGGCATTTTTAGCAGTGGGCCTACATGCAGTGAAAGTCTTTGGGGTTAGAGCTGTATATACTCCCCAAACATTCCTGCACATTTGCAGAGCAGCTAGTTCTAAAAAACAAAACCCAAAACCCAGCTAAAGAAATTAATATATTTAAGTAAATAAAAATAGAGGACGATATCTGAATTATAAACAAGATATAATTAAGTTCCAAAAACAGTCTTGTGTTTCTTCTTCAAGATTACATGAGAGAGGATCATGGGCACTACTGTGTTAGCCCCCTCACAGAAACTGGTAACTATTTAATAGTTACCGTGTCCAGAAAGGCCCCAAACCCCTGTATTCTCTGCCTAGTGTGCTTCCTAGGTACTAATCTAGATTGTATCTCATGATGACAGAGTTCTTTTAGTGTCCGGATAAAGATTTGATCTTAAACAAGGCTGGAGGACTAGTGCCAGTGTGTCTCACTTGGATTTCTGTAGTTCAGTCGCTCACAGTCTGTCCTTCTTCCTTGGTAAGATGGAATTTTCTGTTCTTGGGGGCCTGAGGGTATTAAAGAGGAACATAATATGGCAAAGCATGAGGAAAGGTGGTGGGGCTTGAGTCAGTCTGTAACTTAGATATTTCTGTATGTACATAATTATATTTCTGTATGTACATACGTACTTCAGTACACAGGTCAGATGGGCTGTGCATATCTTATTCTTCAGCAAAGCTTCACCGGTTCAGTCATATTTTATTGTGGAAGTAGCACTGTCATGCAAAAATGTCATGCAAAAAATAAATATCTGTTTTTCCCAGAGATTTGCTGTGTGTCAGAACTGCCAGTATGGGGATGGTGCATTGGTGTTATGAGTCAGGCATATAGTATCATCTTTATTCCAAAGGAAGACAGGAAATGTTGCAATATTGGAATAAGACCCTTATCTTAAAATGTTAAGACTGCTGGAATATCACACGCAGTCAGGGTGACACTCTCTCCCACTGAACTCAACATGCGAAGAGAGATCACATACCCCCTTTCAGCGTCTGTGCGCTGGCTGCTGCATCCTTTCAGACCCTTGCTGACCCAGGCTGTCACTTGTAGAAATCCCAGGGTATTGTGTAGGCCTCACATTGTTCTTTGTGCTTATTACTTTATTTCAGCCCTTTCTTTTCCAATCTTGGGATTGACATGTGGCTCTGGTGGTGATGTGCAGTGTCATAAATAGACACCCTGTGTGCAGACAGTTAGTAGCCTGGGAAATGAGGCAGTGAGCTGCTGCCCTTCCACTCCTCCCCACTTTGCCCTAGCTCAGAGAAAACGGTGTAAGTCCGAATAAGTACAATAATTTTTATATTTCACTATGTGTAAGAATATTATATATCATCTAGCTTATTTTTTCTTTAAATTTTTTTTAAGACTAGTATCTGAATGGTAGCATTTCATCAACATTTGTTCTAGAGCTTTATGCAAAATATTTGCAGGGTGAATTTGGCTCCCTGAAAAAATACAGTGCTCCAGGCTCTGACGGGCCACTTCCTGAAAGCTCTTCAATGGACACTGAACATTCCTGGGACTCTTCACTGGCCTTTTTGGAAGCTGTGATCTAATTATCCATATGGCCTTCATAACAGCAATCGTACCATGCATTCTCCGGGGAGTGGGGAAATACGTGATGCAGGCGGGGAGCTGGCAGCTGGAGGAGGATAGAGGGTGGGGAGAAAAGAGTAGTGAAAGAAGCTCATCAAAGTCCACTCTTGGCTGCTACCTGTTGACGGTGAAGAAAAGATGAATCACCAGCTTAGGTCGGTGACAGGTTTCCTGAGATGAGAAAAAAGGGGCCTAGTAAATGCATGCAGCCTTCTCCCATCATCCCTTTAATAACCTGTAATATCGTAGCAGGATATTTTTGTCACACCGAATCTGATTGATGGTCTTGGCTATAAGACATTACAAGTGTAGAGTAAATTGACCGAACACCTAAACATACAAATTATTAAAAGGAGGGGGGAGCGGGCTTGGGCCTCCTGGGGAAAGCAGGCAGGCTTTAGTTAAGATGATCCCATTTCCAAGTGCAATTTATAGTCTATTGACTTGCAGCAGTGTCTTTTCAGATGTGAGGAAATTGTCATACATTGCAAATGAGAAGCTGTTTTGACATCAGGATCGCAGAGAGTGCCAGGAAGAAATGATATCAATGCCTGGTCTGTTAAGGTTAAATGAAGTTGCATTGTTGCCAGCAGATAGGCATTCATTTCCTTTTCTTCCCTGCCTGTCCCTGTGTACAATTACTGTGATTAGGATGAGTAACAATGTGCTTCTGACACCCATTGTATTGACAGCTCGCCTAGTTTTTTCCACTCAAGTGGCACTAGTCATTACTTAAACACTTGGGTATTTTGACAGGGAAGATCCATGCCTGCCAGTCAAGTGTATCAATGACAAGGCGGCCTTAGCCCCTGGACACGTACTGCTGAATTAAAGCAGTCAAAGCCATCACTGCTGGAATATGATGAACCTTTAGAGAAACAGGGCTCTGGCAAGCCCGTAGATGCACTGATGCACTTGACCCATTCTTCCTGCCTTCTCCATGTATTACTTCTGCTCATGTGCTGAGTTTTTCCCATGTACATTATGATATTTTAGAAGAAAGTGTGACTGCAAAGTGAATGATTATAGAGGGGAACAGTTAATGGTTGTGGGCTTTCATATTGGGGGCTAGTTTTAATTTGGACTATCCTGGAAAAAAGCATCAGTTAACATGGGTGGATCAGCCTGAGGGCTGCGCAGGCTAATGAAATGGGAATTTGCCTTGATTTGTTGCCATGTACCCCATGGTAGTTTTAGTGCTAGTAGCTGTTTACCTCCTGCAGGCTGCATTTTATGTGCTGTAGTACTTGGACCCACTCTTGAAGGAATAGGAGTGCAAAACAGCTGCATTTCATCTGTGTACCACATGGCTCCTACCATGCTAATGGTGTACTAGTAGAGGTGGCAAGCAAGCCTTCATCGAACACTGGGGGCTGCTTCCTTGTCCATCATTTTGTCCCTTTACTAGAAAGGAGCAGTCTTGCCAATCTAGATACTGTCAAAGAAATGATAATGTGGGCTTGTGTGAGTAGAGGGACATATATGTGAGAGCTGAAGACAGACACTTGGCTCTTGATGACGCTTTGCGAGTGTCTTGGTTTGCTCTAGAACGGAACTAATTCTGATCAGTGATTTTACTTTTCAGCTCAGTCTCTTCTAAGTGACCGCACTTTCTGAAGCTAACAGCATATTTTCTCAAACAATGTCTGCTTCTAGCAGTGATAATGCTCAATGTTTGTAGTGACTAGCAAGGACTGGTGTGCAGAAAGGAACTTGCTTATATTAGCTCCTGTGCAGACCAAGGTCATTTATGTTCCGTGTTGGGGGTGCAGAAGGTAAAAGGCCGTGCCTGTTGGGAAGAGCAGCCAGGACAGGTGACCCTAAACTGACCAACGAATATTCCATCCAATAAACATCATATTCAGCATAAAGCTGAGGGATCATGAGGGTCATACTCTTCATCAATAGCCAACATCCAAGGAGGACTCTGTCCCTTCTGCCTTTTATTCCAATCCATGTGTCCCTGAACCCAGTTCCAGAATCCAGCTCCTGAATCCAGCAGCTGAGTCCAGCCTGGGACTTCCCCTGTTCTTACTCACAGCATCAGTGGTGACAGTGGCATAATAGCTATTAGGGGGATTGGGTTCAATATTGGTTTTGTATATGTTTGTATATATTTCACTTTAATTTTATTATTCTCATTAAAGATGTTTTAGTTTTATTTTCCAGTCGCTAAATCTCTTTCCCTTTCTCTTCTCCTTTAGGAAAGGTGAGGAGTTAATAGAAAGCATCTGTCACTCGTCTAGTGGCCAGCCCAGCCCTAACCCTTGATGGCAAAGAATTCCACCATCTTGTAGGCTGCAGGTCACCCCTAGCATATTTCCCTTGGTTTGGCAGTCTTAAGTTCTCTCTGAATGCCAGGAGGAGACAGCTGCCCTGAAAGCGCCTTGGGCAAAAGCATGCTTGAAATAAGAAATTCTCCATCCTCTTATCAAGTAGGAGAAGAGATAGAGTTTTATTTTCAGTGTGCCCTAAGTTATGGTATGTATTATATGGGAAACTTTACCTATGTTAGATGGCCTAATTACAGGTGGGTGATGTATTGCATGCTGTATGTGGCATTTGTTATATATGTTGGATTGTACGCACTAGCTTCCTCTGTTGTGTGCCCTGGGATCTTTTTCCAAATTATATCTTTCATGTGTTTCAAAAGCAAATAAATATATCAAGGTTCCTTGATTACTATTATAATTTTTATATTTTTTACTGTTAGGAGTCTTTGATAGTTTCAATTCATTTTGAGTCTGAGAAAATCTTGGGAGGAATAAAAGATAGCTTTCTTCAGAAGGATTTTGAAAACTGAAAAAATATTTGTGCTGAAGGTGAGAGGATGAAGTGGGAAAACTAACGTATGCAGAACATAAAAAAAGTACCAGCTTTGAATTTTTACCAGGTCTCATTCCAATGTCTTTGAATACTTGAATAAGGGCTGGGGGCACATTCAATTGCTTAAGTATTATTGTGCTTTTGAAGACCTTTAGGGCTTTTCAGATGTCCTTGTTTATGAGAATATATGAGCGTGTGCACACAGACACAAAGAATTCAACGGGTTATTTTCAGAGCTACTAAACTAGTACTTTGCAACACTGCTGGATTTTCATAATCTGCTCTCCCCTGGTGCTGGATAATAAAGCAAATGGTCTGTAATTTTCTGTTGGAATCAGAAAGAAGTCTAAGCTTTACTGGAAAATCAATTATGTAGTAGGCGAAGTACCCCGTAATGTTCAGCAAAAAAATATGCTAACATCCAAGTCAGTACATTGGAAAACTCATTTATCATGATTTCCATGATAGCCTCAGCCTAGTGCGTCACAAGAGCAACCTCTGAACTTTCTTGAACCAAATAGTCAAGTGGACAACTCTGCCTGCTTAGCATTTTAAAAATTTGCTTCTCTTCTGAGCCTTGAAGTAGAAGCCTCATAAAATGAGCCCTTCAGTCTCCCCAAAGAGGTTTTAATAAACATTTCATGTAGAGGAGATTTTTTGTTGCCCGACTTGTTTCTTTGACTCAGCTCTAAAAAGGGCTTCATATGGGCGCCCAAACTTCTTTTGCCAGTGATTTACTTCAGGAAACATTGGCTATTAAATGTAATGAAATGTCCAGAGCATTAAATGTATGTATGATCAAATGTACATTTTATGGCAGTCACGGAATGCACAAGTTTCCTTTAAAAGCTCGCATCGTTACTTAGTTTGATATTTCACATTTCTATTACAGATTATCATGGAGAAGCCAGGTCTCAGCAGTGTTGTGCTTGGTGCTGCACAAATACAAGGCTAGAGATACAGTCAAAATGTCTTCACTGAGCGATTTGCAACCCAGAGAACAGGTGTGTACACTTGAGCGAGAGGTTGTGCAGTCATTGTGTGAGAAAACTATAAATTGCCACACATCAATCAAAACTAATCTTACCTTTACCCTTCTGGTACTTCTGAAAGCTAACAGCTCTGCCACAGCCTTGGCACTTGGAATGCAAAGCACATTTCCAAATGAAAAACCAGCAAAGCTCCTGAAGAGCTGTTCATGAGGAAGATGTATTACAACATGCAATATGGTGCACAGAACAGGTTACATAGCCAAGGTTACCTCCTCTGGTGAAACAAACCTCCGCAGTCCTCTTCTTCTCAATATGGCCTACTGAAAAGAGACCTGGGGTTTTGCCTAGCTGCCTGTGTCCCAGAGTATACCCAGTCAGTCATCCATTCCCCACTTATCTGCTTCTGTTGTAAGCAGAAATTTTCTTCGCTATACAGTTTCCAGTAGAATATGTGAAATAAACTCGAGAGAGCATTTGGCATCCAAATTTGAATGGCTTGTCCTCTCAGTGTTAAGATAAAATATTAACATTGTTAGGCCTTGATAGATTTTATCCATAGTATTATTCCTCCACAGAAAATAAGCACAGTACTGGGCGCAGGTGCACCTGCAGATTCCTCCACTAAAGGCAGAGAATTTTCCCCTTTTGCTCCTATGATTTTTAGCCTAGCTGCATTCCTGAACTGACCAAAGATACTGTAGAAAAGCAGGGCAAAAGGGATTTTTGAAAGCAGCCTTGCACATTCCTCTGCTCCAGGGAGGCTCAGTGATACTTCTGTCATTCCTGACAGACGTCTGTTGTGTTAGAGTTTCAAGATGGCCCTTTCTGGAGGCTTGACTACCTATCCAGGCAATCTGTTGGAGGGCTTAATCATCCTTCCCATTAGAAAGCTTTTTAATATTTATTTTTTTTTTTCTCTCCTTGCAGTTTATGAGCATTCTTTCTTGGCTTATGCACTGTGAATGCAGAGAACAAGTTGTTCCTTTCCTGTTTACAGCAAAATTTTAATATATTTTATGACTGTTAGGCTCCACACTCAGTTTAGCCTCTTCATTTAGAACAAGCCCAGCCTTTTTGCAGTTGATGGCTTGCTTTCTATCATTTCCCTATGTATCCTGTGAGGCTTATTGATTCATCCAGGTGATATTCTTTCCTGCAATGATAAGATTTGTTTAATAGTATTTTTAAAATGATGCTTAAACAGGCAGAGGATACAGTCTGTCTCTATCCATAGTCGGAAAAGCCGGTCTCACCAGCTTTTGGTAAAGAACAGAGCTTACTACAGCCTCATCAGTGAGCTGATGTCTTTGGCTACTGGAATCTTATGACTGTGCTCTTGTTGAAGGATGGAGATAAAGTATGCATGGATGAAAGGAAAATACTTCAGATCTCTTAATACTAGTTGTGATCTTGAGAACATTTGATAGCGGGAGGGGAAAAAAGAAAACATCTGATGGAAGTCTATACATTTTCATTCATGACCTAGAATGGACTGTTTCTGGTTCTGGCAGTGTAAGAAAACAGCATCAGAACTAAAAAGACAATCATCTACTTAAAATAATTTTGTAATTAATGATGTTATTAAAATGATGCCACTGCTGGTGTGTCTTTCAGATACCCAAAAGTGAGCCTAAGGTTTAGCCTGCTTAGGGGAAAATGGGACCAGAAAAGTCCATTTCTCTTTGCTTTTTGCTCTTCAATGAAAAGATGATCTCTGTTCAATATTTATTTTAAGCATTGGAAGAAACAACAGCATAACAGTTTGTGTCAGATACCTGGTAAGTGACACTCACAGGTGTAATGCACTTGCCTAAGACACACTGATCATGGGTGAGAGGGGATCAGACTCATAAGATATGCCATATTTTCTTGATGTGTAGTAAGAACACAGCTATAAGGGCCAACCTCGAGTTTATAGTCAAACCTTATCCGAGGACATCCTTCACCATGCTTGAAGCTTGAAAAGAAAACTGAGCAACAGCAATGGATGAGAAATCTGGATTGGCTTTTTGCATGGCAGTGTTAAGATGTGAGTGAGAAGTGAAGAGAGGTTGTCTTGCTCAAGTTAAGCTGTGGAGGTGATGCTACTAGGACCTATTAGGAAACATTTATTTTAAATCTCGCAGCTTCTCATAGGGAGCTAATTTTTTTGTATTATGTTGTAGCGCACTGCCCTTCAGATATATTCAACAGGTTTTGGTGTCTTTTACTCCAAAATGTTATAATCTTCACAATGATTTGGTTGCTGACATACTAAGCCCTCTCAAAACCTAGTAATGAGCTATGTTTGTTGTTCTCTTTATATGATTTTGTAAAATTTATTTTTTTTTTCAGTTTGTATGTTGAGGTGAGACTTAAATCCTTACTTGCTGGTTTGAAGGGAGAATGGATAAATATTTTTTTTTTATAGTCATGTTAAGTACCAGCCAGGTGTTTAGATTCTGCAACCACCTCTGACTGACAGAATTGTTTCCCAGACAGCCAGTAAACAAAGCTGCCTGGCAGCACCCAAGGGATATAAGCACTTTTAAGCATTCTTTACATGCTTAGGAAAAAGCTTGACTGTAGCAGTCAACAGTCTTGGGGGAAATACTAAGCATGGATATCTTCATTACTTTTTAATTAAGCAACAGGCTTATGGATTAGAGGAAACTCTTGAGGGCAAAGTTGAGCTCTGAATGTAGCTCTCAGGGATCACACTGAGGATAGTTTATCCCCTTAACCATATAAGTTTTGAGAAAGGATCCCAAAGATGTGATTTATTGTCTGGAAGGTGTGGGGTGGCAAGAAACACCTTGAAAATTAGTTTTATCTGACATTCTGCTGACTGATAGGAACAGGAGAAGCAGAGACACCAACTCCCAGAATTACTAATTGTTATAATTTCTCACTTACTGTGAAAAAGTCAGTATTTCTTTGAGCTTGTGGTCCCATTAATTTATGTTCTACTCCTATCTCCAGGTTTCTTAGCATCCAATACAATTTCATGGTTTTTAGAAATCTTTCCGCTTCCCATACTCCTTGAAGAACAATTCCTTCAGGGATGTGTGGTATTGCAGTGTCAAGATTTCCAGAAACAAGGCTAGATCCTCAAATAGTTGTGGGGTGACACCAAGTAAAGGTGGAAGTTGATGATGCTCTGAGTCGGTTAGAGTGAATGACCTGCTCATGGGGAAATATTTACTGTAACATCATTGTTTGGTGGAAGGATAGTGGGAAGAATGCCTCTGAACTCCAGTGTGGTCTTTGATGGTATAGGTATAGATGGTAGGGTTTTTTTGGGGAGGCCCATCCATGACTGGCTTTTGAGGACATCCTCCATATATGGGTGCAACCACAGCAAGAATAAAGTAGCATCTTGTAGAAAGCACTGAGCGATACACATTCAGGCTGCCTAACCACTACTGAGCTGCTACCAAGGCCTGATAACCACCTAGAAGCCCATCTGACTACTTTCCTACAAGGCACTATTGCAACAGTTTGGGAAAGAGGCACTTGGGTGGGACAGCTGGCTGCGTGTGCATTCCCAGCAAGATAGAGAGCATGCCGAATAGCATAGCAGAGTTGTATGGTAAGATGAGGTGGGTTGTAATGGCCACAGAGGCAAGATTAACAGCATCATTACCCTGTTTTGTACTAACTTGTTCTTCTCACTTGTAGGTGTTACTGGAATAAAAGCGTTGATATAATCTCTGCTAGTTCGCAGTGGCCTATTTAGACAACACCGTGGCATGTGTTTGGAATGATACTGCAGCATCTCCTGGACCACTGAGTGGCAGTTGTCCTGCAGCTTCTGTGAAAGGTTACTCTACATAAACTGAAAAGGGCAAAATGGAGCAAATGAGACCACATTTGTATATCTGCTGAGTGTCAGAATGGGATGATCTACGATAAATGTATGTGTTGTACGGAAACATCACAGAGGAACAAATAGAGAAAAGTAAGAACACAAAACTCTACCTGTTCAGTTGCCTGATAAATAATATCTCAGGTAATGTCCCATATGTAATAGGAAAAAGCTCACGTTGATTTCATTGACCACACAAAACTAAATGCCTTAAAGGTTAAGGAACAACTGTTAACAATGTGAGGTATATTCAATTTATATTTCAGAACTTTATACCCATTATAAAACTGAAGATATTTTATAATTATGCCAACAACAATTAATTAACTTAACATCAGGAACTCCAGAATGATTGAATTAACAGTAAAATTATGATAAGGCTCCAGTTCATCTTAGAGTTTTAGCAAATAATTTATTATCCAGTAAATGCTTAGACTTAATCACGTTTTAAGAGTCACTATTTTTCTCTCTTCCTTAACATGAATTTCAGTCCCAGTCTTGCAGTTCAAGATGAACTGCCATCTTCTATGCAGAGCTCCCTTGATTTCAACAAAGCTCTGCTGAAGACTCAGAGTCAGCTTGGGTGGAGCTGGTTTCAAAGTTGAGCCTGTGACTATAGGGGAAAAACCCCCGTATTTGCTTCTACATCACAAACTTTGCCCAATGCAATGCATAATTAAAATGACCCTGTGCTTAACAACCTTGGACAAAAGCAGTTCTGCAGTGAGCTTGATGTCCCTCTGGTTGTCATCAAGACTGTTGGCACCTAATACTCAGATCAAGTCGGTGGAACATGGCATTAATGTGATCAGGTAGCTTCTTCTCAAATATAGCCAGGAAAACCAGAATACACAAGGTGAATTTTTCTGTTGGATTACTCTGATTTTCCTTTTTTTTTTTCAGCTCCCTGACATCAACCACAGTGTAAAAGTGCCTTGTAATGCAAATGGGCTCATCACTAGTGCAGTGGGAACCATCCTAGCATTATATCACTTCTTAGTGAAAGTGGTTTGATCCCTCCACCTCCTTGCCTGTTTTCTGTAACTCCAGTTCTTTGGGTGTAGAAGTCCTTTAGGTTTACTACTGTCAGAACCACAGGGGTGGAACAAGCAGTTCCTTTAACAGGGGAGCTTATAAAAGTCTGGCTCTGTGTGGGTCTGTCTCTCAAGAATGTGCTTCTGTGTGGTGTCTCTGACAGGAGTCCAACAGCATTTGCATCCTTGATGGTGAGTTTATGTTGCAGCTTTGAGCTCTGCTCCAGCACGGACAGAGGCTTGATCTCTCTGTCTCTTCTCTCTGGCCATCCATTTTCCTAAGGCTGTGGGAATTCTGTATTGTTGGAGAGCTTTATCTACCCGTTGGTGTTGGCCAGAACGTGCTCTTGGGTTAAAAGTTTGGGAGGGACTTCAAGACAGACAGCATAACCGCAAATTTTGTTTCTTCAGGAAACAATTAACAGTCATAACAAAAATTAATGTTTCTAGACAAAAACACCGTGTATAGTGCAACCATTAATACAAGAAAGAATCAGGCTCAAAATTACTTGTGTGGTAGTCACACTTAAAAAACCTTTTAAAATATTAATATATTTAAAATGTAAGTGCAGAATGTAAAGCTACAATAGCATCCTGGTGTCTCCTCCTTTGTTCTAAGGCTTGTGCACTGACTTCAGATATGATTTACATGTCCATAAATAAGGGATAAGCTTTAACTCTACAAAGATTTTCTATCTCACCATCAGCATCCTGCCATACTTCGTTATAGGAAAAGTCCTTATTCAGTAAATGAGGTATGCGGTTTAATGGACTTGGAGTAGGGAATGTAGAACTTACTAGTGTTCAAACCCTGTGTGTGCTGAGTGGGTCGTGTTTCATACCTAGTTTTTTTCTTGTATTGGACTTTAAAACTATGCAATGGAAAATTGGGGTCATATTACTTTCTTAGGCAACTTTTGGTAAAACTTCTAAAGGTGAAATCTAAATTCTCATTAGCACAAGATGTCTTTGCTACTTCCAAATCAGTTTGAAGAATTCCTTTTCTAAATATGTATGGTAAAATTCTACTCTCTTCACTCATGTAGTTCTCACTTCCTTTCTTTTTCTGTTTTCCTTCTCAAAACAAATATGCTAAGCTTGAACTTCTGTCTGCACAGCCAACACAAATTTTCACAATGAAAATTTTCTGTCAGGTTCACGGGATGTCTTCTACGGACTAGCCTTGTTAACTAAGACAGTGGGTCTTTCTTTCTTAGGTTTGGAGTGAAAAGATCTTCTTTCCAAAACAGACCACGAGGTAATAAGTACCAGAAGTGTTAGTATGTGGTTTTCTCTCCTCCAGAGTTTTTGTAAGATTGCTTAATTCTATCTCCTGATTAATCTGCAGCACTTAAACACGTGATTCATAGACAAATTAGCTTGCCTTTTCATGGCTATCTGGACTGGCTCAGACAGAAAAAGCAAGCATTAACAAAGTACACCTTCTACACACCATTCACTGTTTCCTTATGCATGCAACAAATCTGTTACAGGCCTCTGAGAAATCTGACTATATAGAAATAAATATATTTACATACTGTCTATGTGATGGGAGTTGCCATCAAGAGTTAGCAGAGGAGAGAGGTGGTACTCACTTCTAGCTTGACATTAAGATCAATCTGTACCAGAAACAGAAGGTCAGATTGTTTACAGCCTTTCTCATATGAGAGAGGGCCGGGGGCTCATCCGTTTATAAAGGACAAGGACTCTTTACTTGTTTACCAGTATTTTTATACTACTTATACTGGTATAAGTCTATGGAATCCTGTCCTAGAAGTGAAAAGAGAAGTTTAGCTCCTTGCTCATGCAACTTTTATATGCTGTGGTCTACCCTGAATTTAGACTGCCTGTTCCCCTTTGATGAAAGTGGCCATCATATATTAAGTCAAAAGTATTGCATTCATTTCAACGTCTTATTTCAGAAGAGACTGTGTGACTGCTGAATAACTAATTCACTGACAGCAGAGGTATGGATAACTGGAGATGATTACACATATCTTGTTGAAGAAGAAATTAATATTGGTAAGGGGGATTTCTGAAAGGACATCCTGGAAGTTTGGCAAGTTTCTAGTTTTCGCTGCTTGGGAACCAATTGTATTTTTGGAATTGGGTTCAGACTGGAGCATGTAACAACAGACTGGAGTCTGTAACATCATCTGCTGCTGCTACTGTTGCTGAAGCTCAGTGAGGAAGCTCATCTAGATGAAAAGAACAAACCAACAAAGAGTCTATTCTGTTCCAGAATCAAGAGAAAGAGGAAGAAGGACAGGATTTTACAGAAGGGTAGAGATCTTAATAATGGGTATTATTCTGTGTACATGGGGCATGAGCAGGAAGCATTTAAAGTGTCGTGGGGCTGGGCTGTGTCCCTGGAAGGAACTTCATCCTCAAAGTGTGACTTAGTTGCTGGTGGACCTGTACACCAGATGTAAAGAAGGCAAAGTGGCAGGTCGATGTATTCAATAGACACCAAACAAGTGACATCTATCTTACAGGCAGCACTGGCCAGCTGAGGTCATACAGTACATTTTGAAATGGTTGAAAAGTATTCTGTGGTTTTCCAATCTCTCTATTTCCCAAAGGTTCAAGATTGTCAGCTTCTAAATGACAGGAAACATAGGAGGTTGCAGTGCTATGGACATGGGCGTGCAGACTGGAACTACTCAGATGAGTGTGTAGTTTAGTGCTTTGGGCAAGGGGTATCCCCATTCATCTCCTTAAAACCAACTTCAGGTACCCAGTAAAAGCAGGATTTGCCTTCCTGGACGGAGCAGGCTTCTGCAGCCTTTGGAATAAGCAGCATGTGACACTGATGATTATTTTAATTTCAGGAAAAGGATGACTATGGTGCCCTGGAAAGTTTTGTTTTGCTTTTTACAGGGGTGTGTGTGTGTGTGTTGCGGGGGAAAAGGCTGCCTGTTGAAAACTAGAATGAAGTGGCTGTTTTTCTCTAGGTGTTTGATCTGACTGACAGCCCCTGTCTGAACTTACTAGTGATTTGCCATTTCATTAGCTGCCAGGTTTTCAATTTCTGCCTCTTGGAAGTTACACCGCTTTGAACAAGTCCCCACAGTAATTGAATTTGCCACAGAAATAGGACACTGGAAAATTTCATTTTCTTCCCTGCATGAAAGCAAGCAGGCAGACGCATATTCCTGCTGGACTGCTTCTCTTACTACCCTTCTGCCTCCTCCTGTCCCCTTTCTCCCACCCAGCACAGCAACACACTTGCTGATGGTCCCCACCGTCTACACACAGAGAGTCACAAACCAGACCTCCTGAATCGGCTCCGAGTGCATCAGCCTGTCGCTTTGTAATTTTCTCCTAAATGCCTTCCACAAATAATGGTTTTCAAAATGAGCATTAACAGGCTTGATTACATGAAATTGTCCTTTTAATTTACACCAGGATTCTATTGATCACACAAGTGCAGATTAAAGTGTTCAATGAAGCCCATGATGAGGTATTAACCAGCTAAGGGTCCTCCAGGGGCCGCCAGGGACGGCCAGGAATATGCTAGAAGTGTACAGTTATTTCCCCATAATGAAGTGGCACTATGCGAAGGCATGAATCGCTGGCAGGAAGAATAGATCGGAGATGATGAGCTCTTCAAAGTCATTTCTCGCTCACTCATTCAGCCTCATGCCCAGATCCTCTTGCGATTCTTCTGCATTACTTGTCATGAAATGCCAGGATTTACTTAGCCAGCTGATGCAATTTTTATGACCTTATTGCTTTTTCACCATGGTAATAGTTTTGAATCAATTTATCAATCCAGCAGTGCCATCAGACATATTGCCCTGAAGATCAAGTCCAGGTCATTCCATCAATTCACTGCGGTTTACGAAGATAGAGAAAAAAGCTAGGCCGTGTGGGCTATCAACTTCAAATGGCTTAGTAAACACGCTGCTGCTACTTTAACTGCTTCACTTCTGACTCCAGACCTTTTTGCTGATAAAAATCAACCACCATGATCTCCTTCTCTCCCTGCAGTTTAATTTCAAACATATTAGCTGTGCTACGAATAATCTAGGGAAGAACAGGTGGAGGACTGTCGAAGGATTTGAAGTGTGGCAACGAAAGCCTGGGAAAAACAAGCAGGTGTTTAATATGTTTTTTACTATTGCATTTCTAGCTCTGTTAGTTTGCCGTGTTTTGTGCATCGGCAAGGAACGACAACATCTTGTGTCAAGGATGCAGAAATGAAGGGAGCGCTAGCAAGCAGAAGGAAAGCAGAGCTTCAGGAGCAGAGAGCTGGATACTGAGATTTTCCCTGTTAAAAGTCTTGGTCACAGTGTCCAGAAGACATTACTATCTGGTGGAAGTTTGATAGATTAGAACCTACATTGCACACTGCAGAAATCAGTGCAAGTTTGGCTGGCAGGCAAAGAATTAGGTTCTGGATGAAACTACACAGCAAGCATGTCTAAATTGTGGTAGAGAAAACCTGGCAAAGAGCTAGCAGGGAATTGTGTCAGGTTAGAGCCAATACTGGTACTTCACAAAGATTTGAGGATTGGGGAAATGTTTTTCCCGTTATACGTTTCCTTTAAGATTTCGTAAAACCAATGCTAACTCAGTTCCATCCAGCTGTGAACCAATGTTGTGCTCCATAATTTCTTGACACATAGTTATTTAACTTCACTATATCTCTTATAACATAGAACTATAGTTGTCTAACATCACTATATCTCTTATAGAACTATAGAGAATTGCTGTAATTACTTACGAAGAATTTGAAATTTGGCCACAGATTTCACAGGGGTGCTCTCTGAGTGATAGGAATTGATGCATCCTCCTTCACCATAGCAAGCAGAGTGTGAGATATAAATCCCAGTTTTCCAGTATCTGCACGCACAGACTCATGAAGATAGTCACTGAAAGTCTCTGCCTGCCTCACTGCAGCTGTCTAAACTATGCAAACACGTGTGATGCGGGCACAATTAATGACTTTATAGGGAAGTGATGAAATCAGCCAGAAACCATTTACACAACAACCACGCATGGTTTCCATATGTCCGATAATCTGTGGCCTACCTTCTTTTCACAAATCTAAGCAATGCTCTACAGTAGGAATAGGAGGTGTGGAAACATAAGCTATTGCAATTTGAGGCACACAAGTATATATACAAAAAAGATCAAACACATATAACCTGAGCTGCTTTGAAGCCTCAATAATCCCTGGGCCAGAGGACATGAAGAATGTATTATAATCTTATCTCCCTACTTTCCATGTATACCTGTAGAGTCTATCAACAGCTATGACTCTTCCTACATGCCTTGTATGACTTATTCCATTGCAGCAGCACAGTGGCAATAATATGAACAAAATATTGTTCAGACATATGAAAAGAACTAACCAGTATGTGTGAGGACATCGCTTGTGAATGATACAGCTATGAGATGGGTATAGCACAGGTATATATACGCATGGGTTAAACATAGCTAACTGCTTCCGTGATTTGATGGAACAATTTTAAATACAATGGAGAAGTAACAATTTTTTTTGCTGGTAGTAGGAAAAGCAGGGAGAAATAGGATGTAGAGGCTGTGGCTTCAACGGGATGAGGGCTTTCAAATTCAGATGGCCAATGTTGGTGCCAGCTGCTGTACATAAATATCTTAATTTGTCTACTCGTTTTAAAATTAGTCCTCCTTGATATGTGAACCTGATAAGTCTACAGAATTTAACAAGAAGAGTGAACATGACCAAAGTGTTGGTTTTTGGTCCATCAGGCTCCAAATGTCTCCCTCCACTCCACCACACTCACCTTAGTGTGCAGGATGATCCTACTGTAAAGCCATAGGCCTTTGGTCTCGGTGCCAAACTTTCCGCTCGAGACTGCTGGGAGCCCTGTCTTGGCTATATAAGTTTAACAGCTGTTCATGTTAGTAAAGCAGGTTCAAATTTATACTTGAAAAAAATAGTGGCTCATAAAAAAGAATATGGAACAATGACAACCATGGGGAAAAAGTAATAATTTAAGTCATGAAAAATTAATCAGGGAGTGATACATTATTTTTTTAAGCAAAATGTGTTGCGGTAAGAAAAAAAAAAAGCCTTTGGCTTTAATTAATCCTGCTTAAC
>JAVSBS010009614.1:75298-125329 GCA_033124195.1 Coracias cyanogaster
TCAGCCCACCTCTAATTGCTTCTAATTTTAGCTCTGCTGGCTTTCTGTCACTGAAACCGCTTATTTAGGAAGGGTTTGCTTGCGGTTTATTTCAGCTGTGTTCAATTCATTTTGTTCATCAGTTGAAAGTTGGTTGTAACCTAATTGGAATTTGTAGCCCAGGTAAGTACCATGTACAGACTCATCGCGAATAATCAATTTGATAACTTCAGCGACATTCTCTAATTTATTGTTGCCTAAATACCATAATGGTGCATAGAAACCTGAATAGAATAAGTAGGTTTCTAGAAATACACTGGCAATTTTTTGTTGTAATCCGGTTCCATTTTGATAAATTTCGTTGATACGACGTGCTTTATATTGAAGATATTCGTTGTTGTTAGCCCAATCGAAGATCTCATCAATTTCACGAGTTGTATTCAATGAAATAAAAATTGTTGAATAAAGCAAAAATGTGTGAAAGATATACTCTCTGATGTTACTCATAATGAAGAAGGGTTATCTTGTGGTCAATACAGCACCATTATTTTTAAGTTAGAGGTAAGACTGCTGAAAATATACTGTGGCCATAACAACTTACCTAACTGGATTGTGAAAAAGGGTTCACATAAAAAGCATTTTATGAAATGATGCTCCCATTTAGGCGATCACAATTTATGGCTATTTCTAGCTTTTAAACAACCTCAATTTTGTTCTGTCCAAAACAGGGAGCCTTCCTAGCATGAATGAACCACATCATGCATTTGAAGTCATGACAAAATGACAGAAATATATGTTTTGAAATAATTTCTTGCTAAAACCTTGTGCTGAGAAATGGCTCTCAGCCCAGCTGTTTGGCAGGTCCACAAAATTGGAAGCTCTTGGGTAACAACTCTAAACATGTAAACAACTTTGCGTGGGGGTTTTCTTGGCACTGTATGGGAACCTATGCAAACAGTAGCCTCCTGAAAAAGGCAAATGCTTTTAAAAACATACAGAATCATCTAAGAAATAAATGGGTTCCCAAACTATTCAAGTTCTAGCTGTCTTCCTTGTTCGTTCCTGAGCCTGGACTAGGACTCTTTATAGCATACATATCACTGGGAGGGATTCACCTCTGCAAAATGTAAATGTCTGTGCATCTCCTAGCTGCCCAGGTGTCTTTTCGAGTCCATAAAGAGATCCTTCCAGATAGTGATTTATCTGACACATTTTAAGCGACTGATTTCAGTTCCCCCCAGCCAGTCACCAAGAGCAGGGACTCACTCAATGGCCAGCTGAGAATAATTTGGTCATTTGTGCCTAAGCAGAGCTCTTCAGGTGAAGACGAAGCCTTAATTAGCCTGAGCAGGTTTACTTCCTCTAACTCCATACTCTCTGCCCATGGGCTTAGGACTCCTATTTAAGCTCAAGTTGAGAAACATGCTGCTTTCCTGATGTGTCCTGCATTCTTTGCTTCAGTGCCTTCTTGGTGAAGACCTCTTTGAAGCTTTCTGGATTATGGCTGACCTTATCTGCTCTCACTAACCTGCTATGCTCTCTTCTTTTGAGTGCTGTGGTCTTCTCTGGCCCCTGGATTGCCTGACCCTGAGGTATGTGCAGCCTTGCTTCTGGTGCTCTAACAGGTACTGCCAAATATGCTGCTAATATTATTTTCTGCTGAGTTAAGAAGAGTTAAAATATTTAGAATCTCAGTGATGGTATTTGGCTTTGCTGAATTTCTAGAGCTTTATGGTTTATTTAGGCTTGACAGTGTAGACAAATATGGATAGTATTCAAAACTGTTTGAGGGACCTGTTTGAGGAATTCTTACACAAAGATTGTGCACCCACAGCTTTAGTTTGAATGTCTCTGCTAGTTAGTATATAATTGTGCTAAGCTTTTTCAGTTATGCAGTGAAACACTGGGACAGTCATCCTGTTGTGAAGTTGCTGTAGGTCCCTCAGACCCATTACTGAAGCTCTTTTTCTCTATTGAAACTGCAAACAGAGCTTCAAGGGGTGATACAGATGCCATTTATTCTTCCATGAAGCAGACTAATGTTTTTGTTCATGGGGTACTTTTGAACAGTTGCTAAATGGTATTATAATGCCGTACATGTTAATAGAAAGACTCCTATTGCCTCAATTCAGTTTGACCCAATATACATTTCATTACACCAACACATAGTCCTCAGGCCCACTGAGAGCTCTGAGCAAGATCTCCTTTGCTTGCACAGTGTTCCCTCCCTTGGGAAGGCTAGCTAGAAAATGCCATCATTGATTGTCTTCATTACGTTTAATTTCCAGAGTAGTTTGTGACTGTCCTGGGGGTCTGTTGCTTTGTCCAAGTTTGTGCTGAAAACGATAGGGCCTTCCTTACGTTTTAATAACTAGAGGTTATGTCTTTCATGGAATTTCTGACTGAAAAAAGGAGCGTCTGAAGGTATGTAGGGACAGCGGAGGAATGAATCCAGCCAGTCTCTTGGGTCTTGAGGGTTAACCTAGAATCTTGTCAGATATGTAAAAATATGTCCATGCTCCTTTCACTTTGAGGTAAGCATGCGAAAACAGTTTTTTAAAAGAACAATTCTGACAACTTGTCTTTAGAGTAATTAACAACCACTAATTGGCAAAAACCCAAAGTAAAAAATGGTCTAAAAGGAAGCTCTAAGGCTGTTCTGATGACAGCCTGAGAAGTGCCTCGGGCACTGACTGTGTGTCCACTCACCATCAGAGATGGTGACCTGAGAGCTCTGTGCTCCAGGCTGTGTCCTGTGACGCACCCATCTTTAGTTTTGTTAACCTGCTGCTCAGTCAGGGAGGACTATGACCAAGATTTCCTCAGAATGAAATATCTGATGAAAGCTGTGTGCTAATAAACAGTACTCATTCTAAAGGCATCCCTCTTAAAGCATCCTGTGTGGATTGCTTGCCTATTTCATAAAATATTTATTTTCAGTGTTTTCCTGTGATCTTACCCATTTGACCAGGTTATGGTTATTTACTTTGTAAATAAAATCCAACAGCAATGGTCTGCTTATTGATTTGTAGGTGCAGCTTGATATTTTATGTATTTGAATATCCTAAGAGGCATTTCTCTCTAAGAACAGGGATGCACACACCCATGATGCAAACGAGCAGGTAGGCCTGTGGGTCTTGGCCACGAAGACTGGCTTTTCAAGTTACTTGAAATAACAGTCAGTTTTGGAATTATGAAGTAGAGTAGATTTCACTTTTTCCTCCTGCTTAGGAAGATCACAAATAGCTATGCATAGTGGGATCTTGCATAGGCAGGAAGTGTGTTATATAGAGAAATTGTATGTATGATCTTGTTGCTTGTGCTGCTGATTATTTCAAATGAGTTTGGTAGAGTATTAGGTAGGGTCCCTTCATAGTTCAGTTACAACTTCAGATCTTAATCATTATTTTTTTAAGTCCAGGCGCTGTTAAGTAGTGGTGTCCCATTGCAAATTTTCTAATGCTGGATGTGTTCCACAATATTGAAGTAAAAAAAGTGGATTTGAAAGAGCAGTGTTAATCTTTAAAAAGCTTCAAGTTTAAGTAATTGGATTTTTTTTGGGGGGGCTTGAAATACAGAAAAGGAGTGAAATAAACTGCTTTTCTACTGTTTTAAACTCTCATGCTTCTTTTTGGATGGACATTTGTTTTTTGAATGTGGCAGTGAGTAATATTGAGAACAACTTGAAACCGAATTATTAACTCTCATCTTTGAGTGACTTCCTGGGAATCAAAGAGATTACCTCCTACGGAACAGCTTGTGAACTGATCAGTTTTATGGCACAACTTACCTCCTCCTCAGATTCACTCCTGGTGGTTTTGGTTAACTTATGCTTCTGTAGAGATTTTGGTCGATATAGTTAAGGTGCTGAAATAAATGTTCTGAGTGAGCTGTAACAGTGGTTTTGCTCTTGCTGAATGTGTCTTAAACATTTCAAAGGGTGCTTATGAGTTACTAAGATACTAGACTTGTACAGTTTTTCAACCAAGTAGTAAAGAAGCTTCTCAGTCTGTGTGATAGAGAAATTGGTTCTGTGTTGGTAAATACGATGACTGTGGCAATTTCTTTGGGAAAAATAAATGACTGCGCACAGGAAATATCACTAGAAAGCTCCTACGCTGAGTGTCACAGATTTAAGTCTTACTGGCACTGAGTACAGACTTCATTGCAGTGAAGTGTTTTGCATCTTTCTCTGTCCCTAAACTCATGCAAGTTAAATTGCTGTATGCTGCGTGGATCTCAAACCCAGTCTGCTCTGACACTGATGCAATGTGCTTCTCCTGTCTATGTCTGGATGACTAACATGCTTATTCTTCAGTGTGTAAGATAAGGTTACCTGATCAAGGATATTTTTAATGCCTGTTAACTTTATAAAGCTGTTTATGTATTTAGTGAAGAGTTATTTGAGGTAGTGATAATAAATTAAAAAAATCCCGATGATCATAGCATAAGGTATTAAAGGAATGTAATGATCCACTCTGTAAGAATTTAACTCACCAGTGTGATGGTTGCTCTCCAAGGGAAGATGCGCCATCCTACTGCAGAAGGTGCACAAGCAGTTCAATTTGTGGAAACCCTGTGTTGCCACATGGATTCTCTTGTCCTCTTTTTAAACTTAACTGTCCTTCCCACTTCTGCCCTCTGGATGTAGCTGGTCTGGATTTTTGCTTAGCGCTGGTGAAGTAAAGATTCATCACTGCTGAGCTGACCCCTTTCTACAGTATCCTCTTCATCAGCGGAGTAGCACCCTAAGCCTGGTTCACTGACTGCAACCATATTTGTAATGAAAACACACTGAATAATTGTGTATTTACCAAGTTCCATTTAACCTCAAGGTTTGAGTCTTTCATCCTTGCAATTTGATTTTTCTCTACAAAGTGAAAAATCATGTGATTTTTGCTATTCCTGTAGGGTTTCATTAACACTGCAACTGTTTCTGCTGCAAGCTGTTGTATAAAACTGAGAGCCGTTGGGAAGGAGGCTCAGTTCATGGAGCATTTTCTCCAGTTTATATTGTGCTGACCGTAGATGCCTTTATGCAAAGAATGAAAAGTGCATATACATTTTCTTACATGCCTCAGAGGGGCACCCTTTCATAGTATATATATTACCAGGCTATTTTGTAGGGTTAATGGAAAGGTTGAAGACTTTGAGGTAATGTTTTGTATCCAGATACAGTCTTCAAGCTGGGCTTTTTCTGCCATTTCAGTTAGGGAATAGACATTAAATATTTGCATAGCGACCGATGCATCTTAAACCCATAGTGTTTTGCTCTTTAAATGGGGCCTGTATAAGACCAGCTTCTTGGGCAGCTGAGACACTGAGTTTGTTAGTGTTTAATTCTGCCAAAGTCCTTATTTTAACAGATGCAAGGAAAGATAGTTATTTGTTGTCCTGGTTCAAGTTGGAACCAAACAATTCTGCTCAGTGATTGTACTTTTTTAGCTAAGTATCTAACTGCACTTTCTCAAGTTAACAGCATTTTTTTTTGCAGCCAGCGTCTGCTTCTAGCAGTGATCAAGCTTGATGCTCAGACCCACTAACAAGGACTGGTGTGCAGACCAAGGTCACTGCTAAATCTTGTGTACCACATTGCGGGGTGCAGAAAATGAAAGGCTGCACTACAGGGAGGAGTGGCCAGGACAGGTGACCTTAAACTGACCAACAAGGTCATACATCATATTCGATATAAAGCTGAGGGTTCACAAGGGTCTCATCCCCTCTCTCCCTTCTCTTCCTCTTCTTCAATGGCCAGTACCTGAGGAGAACTCCATCCATTCTGCCTTTGGTCCTGATTTGTGTGTTCCTCAGCCCAGTTCCGGAATCCAGCTCCTGAACCCCATTCCCATCTGCTGCTGAGCCCAGTCTGGGACTTTCCCAGTGCCTGCTCCACAGCCTTGGTGGTGATGTGACATAATTGCCCTCAGGCGGGCTGGGTTCAATACTGCTTCTGTATATATTCCATTTTATTATTGTTATTTCATTAAAGCTGTTTTAGTTTTCATTTTTAATCCAGAAGCCTCTCTCTAATTCCCTTTCTCTCCCATTTGGGGGGCAAGGGGGGCCAACAGCAATCCATAAATCTCTCTCCATTGTTCTCTTTCTCCTCCCCTTTTTGGGGGGGGGTGAAAAGAGGGGATAAGAGTGTGTCTGTTATAGGTTGTTGTGCTGGTTCAGCCATCATCACTTTATGCTGCCATCAGGTGCCTGATAACATAGGCCAACACTGAACTCAGTAACAGCCCCTCAGAAGTCTTCTTTCAGACAGTCCTGCCATAAATTCCTGTGGGCCCAGCTTCTCTACTGCCTGCTGAGGTGCCAGGATCACCTGCTGGACATAATGGACAGAGATGGCTCCTCAGTGGCCCTTCACATGGAAGGACCCCAACATGAGAGCTCAGCAAGGTGCAACCAGCCCCACACTCAACAGGAAGCTCCTCCACTTGATTGGCTCCTGGTTAATACAATCCTGGCTTCACCCACCATTCCAACCATGACCACCTGGGTGAGGGCAGAGACACAGGTGGGCCAGGTTCTGTTTCTGAAACATGAAGCCAATAGAAAAACCAAAACATTCTGCTAGGTTGTGACTCATCCACAGGTCAACTCCAACTTGGGCCCCACAACTTGGGCCCCAGCACTTCGTAGGTCTAGCAGACTGACCCTAAACCTTGACACTTGTCCAGGCGTTGATCCCTCTAATGCTCTATTGTGAAAACAAGTCTTATCCTTCCCTCTGAGAAACAGAGGAAGTAAGGTAGTGGAATCTAATGCAATGCCTTACCTCTGTTCCAAATGGAAGGTAGGAAGGCCAAGGAAGCTTTACAGAAGTTGTATAAATTGACTAAAATCTGCAGAGTAAGAGGCTGCTTAGATTTACAGATTAACTTCTTCTGAGAGTTTGAGGTTGTCTCAAACTTGCAGAGGGTTTTTGTTCCCCTGCGCTTCTTGCATATTTCTGACCATTCTTATGACTTGCACATCTCTATTCTCTTCCAGCTCCCAAACATCCTGGCTCTTTCTTCTTCTCTCCTTTGCTTCATCAGTATGCTTTTCCATTTGCACTGTTTCAGGTACAGGGAAGCTGAATGAACTTTTCTCCTAATATTTCTGCCTTTGAAGACCCATTAATCCTGCCATAGCTTTCCAACATGGGTGATAACACTGGCATCTCTCTCCAAGCCTTGTCTCAGTGAGAAACTTATAACTGAGACAAGAAATTGAGGACTAACAAGCTTATTTTTTTTATTTCAGACTGTTAGAAATTAGCCTGGTGCTCATCGATATTTTTATTTACAATGACCAGCTGCATAATCTTTGAAAATATCTTTGGAAAGCAGAAGACTGTTTCCTAGGCAGTGCATATATGCTTTGACTATATAGGCTACAGGTGAACTGAACAAAACCTAATAGCTGGTCCCACCCTATAAACACTCACACAATGAACAGAAAGCAGCACTGTGTGCGTAGCTGAAATTAATGGCAAAAGAACTTGTCCCAAATGGTAAAGTTAATTTTACTAAGCTCCTCTCAAAGTGAGGTCCTTATTTCATTGCATAGTAAATAATTGCAATTGGCTATGAAAGTAGAAGCGCTCTCAAAGACATTTGTATGAATTTTTTAATTACTATTATTCCCCCCACACCCCCAAATTAATTCATTCACTGAAGCCACAATTCAGTATTTCTGATGTTAGACTTAATTTCCATAAAGGCCATTGTGGCCTCAAAAGCATTGAACTGTGGCCTTACTGAATGAATCAGGCAGGAGAAATAGGGATAATTATCAAGGAAGAAAGTGTATATTTGTACATGAATCATTGTAATTGATAATAGCTGAAAGGCAAATACAGGAGAAATACATAAGGGTTTTAATGAGGATTTTGAGTAGCAGTTCTCCAGGCATGCTACAGGAGTAATTACTCACCAGAGCTATAACCTAGAGATTATTGTAATGTGGGTTTGTGAAACTGAACAAGAGCTCTTCAAATAAAACCCACCCCTTTAATCAGTGTTTCCCTTTGACAGCAGGTGCTTTAGCCTTGCCAAGACATTTTTACTATGAAGTTATTTCAGCATCAAAGATCTAAATGATGCATAGGATTTCATGGCTAGCTCTGTGGTTTAAATATTATGACTGATCGGGGCAGAAGAAATGCCTTTTCATTTCACTATGATAGTACAGGAAAGTCTCATGTTGTGTGGAAAGAAAGTACCATTTTTTTCTATACCCTTTCCTCTTCACCACACATCTAAAGGTTTTCCCCCTACTGTTAAAACAGTTCAGTCTAAACAGTAAAGCACCATAGGCAGGCTGCACAAAGATTAGTCCAGTTCCCATGTTTATTAGCCTGAGAGATCTGGTTTTTAATAATGGCCAAAAGACAGGCTTTCCTTGCAGAGAAGGGAGGCATCAATGGCCTTCAAACTTCAGGGGTCTTCCTATTCTAACAACTGTACTATCCCAGTGGTGGTATCAAGCTGTGTGGTTGAAAAATTCATCCTTCTTCTCTGAACAAGCTGAGAGGAGCAGATGATGGAAGTGCTTCTTTTCACATAAGGTAGGTCTCAAACCAAGCCAAAGCTTGGGCATTAGATGGTGGGGTAACATGCCCTCTGAACATGCAGAGGGGAGATGGCCAAACCTTTATGTTCCCAAGGAGTGTTATGAACATCTAGGACAAGAAAGGGCTGCTCTGTGTAGCTTGCGAAATATTGAGGCTAAATAGAAAAAGGGGAAATTTGAGTTCCTTACCTAGCACAAAACACTCCTTATGATATGTTAGATGAGAGTCTACTTAGTGATGTAGCTCATCACTTTCCTGGCTGTATAGATGTGCTGATCTGGCTGGTATAGGGTTAGTCTATGATAGAGGCCAGTAGAACAATCAGATTACCATGGGGATTGATGCTTTTTTTTTTTTTTTTTCATAATTTATTTCTGTAACTTCTAAGAGGAATACATGTGGTAGAATGTTATTTATGTGGGGGGCCTACAGTAAGAGGGGTGTTTGTTTGAATTAGTCAAAGCAGGCAAGATTCATGTTTAAAATCACACATCTGGGTACGACTGAGATGACATTTCATAACAGAAGATTCAGTGTTAAAGGTATATATTTATAAATACTGGGGAAAATGGGACATGTGTAGATCTAGCTCTTTTGGATATTTATGGAGTGTCATGGTTTTATTTGGACAGAGGTTTGGTAATTATCAACACTAGGGTCATTTATTAAGTTTGAAAGTAAATCAATAACAAATTGGAATGCCATTTATTTTGTGACCACTTCGCTGCTGCATAACATGCCAACAAGGTGTAGCAAAACACACCTACAGAACTGTCACACGTACCAGGGATGAGGAAAGACATGTATATGCACACTTACTACTGTTAGTTGCTTTCATGAAATCAAATATGTTATAGTAAGGAATTTTCAGGGGAGAATGAGGAGGAAACTCCCAAGGTAAATTTAAAATCCAGTGCAACATATAGGGTTCAACTGATGGCCAATGCTAATGGAAGCTCTGTGGCAAGATACTTGTGTATTGTGTGGTTGCTTAGTGGTTCTGTTTTAAATGCCTTGCAGCTTTTTGCAAATGCTGGGTAAGACATTTGCTTCTCATATTTTTATTATTTTTGAAAGTTGCTAAATACGTGGAGCGTTAGCCCAGACCACGAAAAGCATTTTGCTTTTGATTTGTTGTCAATTGTTGTTGATAGTAATATAAAGAACATCACAAAAAATGACACCACAGACTGAAGCCTGTATGTTTTTACTGGTGACAGCAGTTAAATTTCTGGGGATACAAGTGGAACAAAAAGTGGTTAGAGGAAATGAACCTCTGAGGGCAGCTCTTGCTTGGAGACATTATGCTTCTTATCCCCAGGTAGCATGTGTAAACTTTGTGGGAGATAAATACCGTTGTGCTTAGTATAGATGCATCTTTCTTTTCCTTTAGTTTTGTACAGTATCACCATGATGCTATGATGGGCAAGAGTCGACCCTGGAGATGGGGGCATGACCTTATCGCATCCTATGGATTTGGCTTTGGCTGAGCTCACAGAATGCGTGCTGCACTTGTGAATGCACAAGAAATAATGCTCCTTGTTACATACAAAAAAAGTTGAAAGAAAATAAAAGTGTAATACATGCAAACTGTTTTGAGTTTTGTGGCGACAGTATGAACGAAGGTTTCAGGAGCAATGGAAGGATGGATTCAGGATTAATCGATTGAAACCTACCGTTGGGCTGCTGTCTGAGGGGGTTGAGCCAAAATCTGAGATTCTGATCTCTAGCATCCAAACAAAAAATCTCTTGGTGCAGATCCATCTCTGTGTGTGTGTGTGCACACTGAGGAAAGTAGGAAATATTTCATAGTCTTAATAATATTACTCTAATTAAAAGGGAAAGAGTCCAGACACACAGAAGAGACAAAATGCCTGGAAGCTGTTAAGATCCTGAATCAATCAATCCACAAGTATTACTATTTTTCAGGTTTTCCTGAAGATCCTTCAATATTTGATCATGCCTACTGCTGGTCATCAGGTGGAACACAGTGTGCTGTATTTGTGAGTTTTCTGCTCTGACTGTCGTGGTGAAGTAGGAGTTGCCCAGATAAATTGTATTTTGTTGCACTGAGCTGCTTAAGGAGATGTTTGGTATGCTGCATGTGGACCACTGCTAAGGTGACAATTCAACATGAGAAAGGGTTGTCCTGCCACCTGCTTTTAGAATTTAGTGTTCAGGAAGGAGAATCTGTGGCTGATGTCATCAGGGTGGTGACCTTTGTGCCTGATGGTCTGTCCCTGATGCTGGATGAAGGGATCCAGATGTCGCTAGCTAGATGTGGCTGTTCTGTGGAAATGTATATGGCAGTGATGTACACAGGTTCAGATTGTAGATGTATTTGGGTGCCATCTGGATCTCATTAGTTAAGTAGTGGTGTTAGCCATGTTATTCAATCTAAATGGCTTTGTAACTGTACGGTGATCATGAAGCAGCACAGGGTTTAAATCTATCTGGAATGATATTATTTGGTATGTGAACAGCACCTCTGGTTTCCAGGAGAGAAGAAAATTCAGTACTGTTCTACCTCAAGCAGTGAGAACTGCCTTCAGGACTGATGCCGTGGTGGTTACTGACTTTCCTCTGAGCTCAGGGAGGCAGGCTTGGCTGAATCTCTAACTGGAAGTAGAAAATGGCTGGTGGGGTGCTGTCAGGAAAGCAAACTATCAACCTGTTACCAATGGATTTGTCTTTTGTGGTTGAGCTGTTGGCCAACTCTTGTGGCCAAGAATTGGTCTGATAGTTATGTACCTCTTAAGCTGTGAGCTTTATTTGACAGAGAATGCTGTCAGTCATGCAAGCAACATACTTGGGTAACCTTAGTTTTGTCTGAGATTCTGTAGTTAGGCGTTGTAAATGGCTCCCAGCTGTAAATGTGGTTTAATTAGCATTGCTTGGTGGGCAGAAGGGTGACAGGCTCTAACTTTACCTGAGGAATAAGCTGATGTTTCTCAGCCAACAATCACAAAGGCTTTAATGGGAATGTTGGCTCATCGAGAAGTATGTGACCAGGCGCTCTGCCATGAGAGCTGTGATAAGGTGCTCTGTTAACCTCACCTTTTTGCAAACCAGATTTGTATTTCTTAGAGGAGGAATGGGTAAAGGGTTGTCTTCTCTGCCAAAGTTGCTGTGCTGGAAGAGTACAGCAGATACGAAATATGAAAATACAAATAGCTCAGAGCTAACAAACCATTCAGTCAAAAATGAATGAAAAATAAATATTCTCATGAAGAGCAGGCAGGATGTGTTCTGGACCTGTCTTTCCTGTGACCTACAGGATTTTAAGAGAAGAGCTTCAGAATTTTATTGGCATTGCCACTATTAGGCGAACTTCTCTTTCCCTTCTTTCCAGACTGGGGTCAGCTTTAAAGACAGCATTAAGTGAATGGCTAATGGAATTAAGGGTATAATAATAGAAGGATATAGTGAGACAATTGTATTAACAAGAAATAAATCAGGTTGAGTGTAAGGTAAGTGTTTTTTAATTGATTGATGGGAAGGATGCTTCATAGGTTTTTTTTGAGGACTAACAGCCACTTGCCTTCCCATCTACAGTAAAAAGCCAAAAGGGAAAAAGAGATAAGAAAATTATGCAGCGGGGAGATAAATTATTCAGAGAAGATGGCCATTTTGTGCTGACATCACTAATGTGAAAAAGCTTTAAATCTTTGACACTAGCTGCATTCCTCAGAAGTTGTGGTGGTTGGAACAAGGTATTAGAGATTCCAGCTAGAACACTACTTCAACTTCCCTGGATGCCTTAAGTGGCTTTCCAAGGTGATCTAGTAAGTAAAGACTCAGTAAGGGCTGTGGGTGCCAAACTGCTCTTCTTTGTATTATTCTAGTGACTTAATCTCTGAAAAACAACTCTGTTGTTCTATGTAGTATGGCCTGGAGATACAGGTGGTGTACGTAGTGGTTAAAGAAAGCTGGTGGCTATTTTAAGTGTGGAGCTAAAACCTTGTGTCTACATAACTCCACTGAAAAAGGGGAGATGGGAAGGTTAAGTATGAAATGAAGCTTTTAGGGCCAAATCTTCACATTCAGTAAATAATCTGATTTTACAAATAGGAGCATGGTGCCAAGTTTGCACCTTTTCAGGACCTGGTTTTCTTCAATCAGGAGGTACAAAAACTAGGTCCTAGACATGAGAAGATAAAATTGAAATGGAAATTTTGTAAAAAGGCAGTTAAGGGTAACTACCAAAGGTCTATAGACTATGTGGATAAATTCAAAGTAATATGAAGAGAGAAAAGTAATTTCATGGTTTCTGTTAGTCGAGAACTTTTAAGGACTGCAATTAAAGTGCCTTTCCTTGTCATTAATTCAGCAGGACTCTCCATGCGATTCAAGACCTTAAATCTAACCTCATTTTATTCCTTGAGACTTTAATCAACTGTCCCCCAAACAATTCCCCCACCTATTCTATGCCTGTATGTGTTGCTATTCCTGAGGTCAGAGTTGCAGCTGGAAGTCTACACTAGCGGAAGCGCTTCTCTGGAGGCATATCTCTGCTGGTGGGCAGCGTGGTGAGACCACTTCAGCAGCCTCATTGCTTATGTGGTGTGCTTTCACACTTTTCCATCAGAGAACTTGCAGTGGCAGAGAAGGCCACTACTTAAAGCAGTACTCACTTCGGTAGAAATAATGAATTTAATAGGCTTTGAGAATTTTTTTTTAATCCTTAATGCTGTGGGAACAGTTATGAGTGCATGAGTCACTATATTTTCACAGAGAGGCTTAGGGAGCTGTCATGACCCATTGAACTTTTCAGAGATTGTCAGCATAAGTTTTTTTTTTTACCTCAAATAGAGTAACCCCTGGCTTCTTGCACCACTTAGACCGCAGATTTCACATACGACCCTTTAGTGAGTGTTAAACAATGGGGTTAATGAGTCTCTTAGAGTTCAATCAATCTCACCCAGCAAATTGTGAATATAACTGTGGTGTTGCTGTTTGCAGCTGACCTGAATTACATATGAACACATGGTTTTCCAAATGAACAGAAGTTTCTGTAGTTTTTCTGTTTTGCTTTATTGGAGAGCTACACAAACATCAAATGTTTCCAAATAGCTTAGTAGCAAGCAATAAAAATAAAATTAAGAGCTCTAATTAATATATCTTTTGAAAGGCAGTGTCTTGTTCTATAGGTAATTTTCCAGAAAAGAACACAAAACTTGTGGAGTAAGCAGCTTTGGATACTGGTGTTGTCCCTGAAGAGGGATCGGGTGTGGTGTTGCCATCCTGCAGCTTCAGAACTCCCTAAATGCTTGTCTTTGCATTAGTGGTGTCCTACAGTCAGCCTGTCATTGACTTGTCAGTAGCCGATTGCACCAATTTTTGACCATACCGTGGTGTCATTTGCTGTAAATTAATTTACTTTTACCATTAACTATAGACAGTATGCGGTCAATTCAATTTTGTCCATTAAAGACAATAACCCTAGCCAAGCTCTTTGATGCTATTCTTAGTTCACCCCTTGGGACTACTCTACTTACATCTACAGAAGTACTGGTAAATTTATATTATCATTCCTTGTCTAATATTTGTGATTTGTTGGCTTTGCTTTAAGACATGGACAGTTAAGTCTAAATGCAAAGACTCTTGCACACAGTAATCTCAGTGAAAGTTCTGGAAGGAGAAAGCAGAGTGCTATGGAAACGATACTGTAAGGCTGTAGCATCTCGCGTAAGAGAAGACCTAACTAAGCTGTATATACAGAGCAGTGAATGTGCAAATGTAGTTTGGTGTTCCCATCTATCCATGTGCTGTGGAGTATTTTCCTTTCTATCCCTCTGTAGGCTAAATGCCCCAAAGGCAGGCCTGCTTTAGAAAGTGGATGTGGTTGCATATGGCAAATTGAATACTTGTCATTTAATTCAGGGAGTGGTCATCTTTGTTTCCTTACTTGCAGGCTGACAGACATGACTAGTATTACAACAAAATAATTGTTGCTCAACACAACTTAAAATACTCCACAAGCTGTGTATGTATTTAAATGCTCTGCTGATGGGGGTCATACTGCAAAGAAATCTGTAAAACCCTGGTTAAATGGGTACTGATTATTGAAATGATAGAGAGAGCTTGAGCAATGCATGCAGTTTGTCACTTTTCCACGGCTTTATTGGATATGGGAGAATCTTCTAACCTGTTTACTTCAACTCCTGCTATATGCAAAGATGTCTGGAGAAAAGGAGAAGAAAATAAAGAAAAGGAAATTTCTTTGTATCCTGTCCCTCTACTCACTTAGACTCAAGTTCTTGTATAAACCCTCACATCCAGGTTCACTAAAAGTTGCTGCTTCCTTGCTTTCATGACATTGTGAAAAAAGCCATGTCACTGCTTGGGTAGAGCTAGAGATGTGTTACATAACTTCATTGTGTTTGTTTTTGATGTTATGAAGCACTGTCAGTGCCCTTTGTGTATTAGCTGTTGATAGTGTATATAAGTAGCAGGTGCTTTCAGAAGTCATGCATTCCACTAGTGATCTAGAAAACTAGAACGTGTATCAAATAGCACACAACTTGTTGTGGTAATGGGTTCACTTTTTCACTGTTTGTTCACTTCAGTGAATAAATGGTTTTGCTTCAGACCTCTTTAGAACACTGTTAGTCACGTTTTTCTTTACAGCACCTTGTTATCTAAAAGCTGGATCACACACTGGCTTGCATAATGAAATAATATGATTAAGTGGAAGGGGTTGTGACTTTACAGCCCGTCCTCTAAACGGGAAGGAAATGCACACAAGATGACATGGAAGTAGCATCTGTGCAGGACACAGAGATACTCCTCCAAGAGCACACATGTTCTCGATGTGGTGTAGAAACGTTTCTTGCAATACTTCATTGCTGTATTTTGGCTGTTTGTGTAGAATTAAAAGGTGGTATGAGGTATTATGCTTTGGTAGGGCTCTACAGTTTTGGACAGACTGAACAGAAAGATCTTGTCATCCATTTGTGAGCCTGCAGCTCTCGGGGTGGAGGAAAGCACCATTATGCTGGTGAACATGGCAAAGACTGAACTATCAATCTCTGAAAAACAGGAAAGCAAAACTGATTTCTGTGATGCCTTGGACAACATGAGGAACAGAGGCTGCATGTTAATCAGAGAAACTTGAACAGGCAAGAGACGATTGGAAAAATATCTCAATTTCTTTGGGTTAATGCAGTATGCTAGCCTTTCACCCCTTGAGACAGTAGGATCAATTCAGGTTTGGGTCACAAGTGGAAATGAGTTTAGCAAGCTCAGGCTAATCTCCAGTGGACATTTGTCTACATCATGAAGTCATTGTGTGATATGGTAGGAATGGCCAGCAGTGTTTTCAGCGAGCCTGGGGGAGCTGGGACTGCCTTCCAGTACCTGGAAAAAACCCCATCATCTTCATTTCACTTAAAGCTGCTTCCCATGTATGTATTCTTGTTGCTGTCAAAAAAACCCAAACAAAAAGACTTGAACTTGCAGCAAGTCCTATTTTAGTGCTGCCCAAAGCAAAGCTTATCTTGAAATGACTCTGATTTTTAATGTATGTATTCTGTCAGGTGCTTAAGTGCTGATGGAAGGCAATTCTGGCTCTCAAAATACTCCTACCACTAATAGTACCTTCAAAGCATGGGCCTCTTGACAAACAGGAGCATGAGAACAATACTTTCTCCTGGGAACCAGTATCTAGGGTATAAAACTGTAGTGGTAAGAGAGGAGTCCTGATGTTACGGCTAAGCCATGTCATGGTGGTTAAGGGGCATTACTCTAAACTATATCAGCTGCTGGGCCTGATGTTACCATTTGTGAAGCTGCACAAAAAGAATGGGTAGGAGCAAAATTATGGTGTGAAATCAAGTTTTCATGCAGTGTTGTGGTAGATGTGGGAGATCATTTGAATGGTTGATGCTTTTCAGCAAGTAGGAGGGCTTAAGGAAGAGGCTGTGGGAGATTAAAGGATAAATAATAATAACATTGAATGTTAATGGGAGGAAGTAGATGTGTAAATGCTGCAAAAATGGGAAAGGGAAGATCACTAGGCAACAGTCTTTGAGTGATGAGCTCCAAAGAGGGTTGTTGATGCTGGAGGGTCTGAGACGGAAAATGAATACATTAATTTTGCCTTCCAGCAATTGCCAATTCAGGATGGAAGTTGCAGGAAGCTAAAGTAAATTTATGAGTTAGTAGCTTGCTCAATCTCATGGCATGGCTTTTTCTTACTTAAAAGGTTAAAGCAAAATTATGTCAACATTGCTGACTGTCTTGGTTTGAAAGTGAACAAGTACAATCTTGAAATGAAAGGAGGAGGGAAGAACGTGAATGCCAATGTTGTGCAGAGCTGAAGCTGTTTAAATGTCTCTGGTGGTAATCGGCTCCATTTCCAAGCTTTCAATTCACCCATCTCAATTTAGCTATAGGAATTGATTCTCGCACCTTGCCTCAAAACCCACCTGCTGCTATTGCATCTTTCCTGGGGACTTTTTCTTTGTTAACTACTTTGCAAAATGTCAGAATTAAGTTGTCCTTGCAGGCTAAAGAGCCACGGTGCTTTGAAAATGTGTTTTGCTGCTGTGTTAAATTGTGTAGTTCCTGCCCTTTTAATTTCTCCAGCATGAGGACCGAAGTGGGAACGCAGTGGGCAACCAAGCAGCAGGAAAGGATTGGACAATGTACAGTGGCTCTGCCTGTTTTTCTGCTAATGGCCTAGGGATTTTAAACTCTACTGGCCAGCTCACAGTTGGACATCGTAGTCATGCAGCCAACTCACCGTGGACTGACTCTGTAGGCACAATTGCCACATGCAGCTGGCCAGCGGCTGTCCGGCCCCTAGGTGGGAGGTAAAAATTAGGTTCAAAGTAGTTTTCCTGTGGAGTTTTACACATTATTAATTTGCAAGAGGTTGGAGTTTTTTTCCTTAATCTGAGAAACTTCCATTTTCTTCCAGACTGATAACAGTGATTATCTCTGAGTGTAGAGCAAAAACTGGATCCCCTGTGTTAAACACTTAAGTGCCTGGAGCTTGTTCGGAGAGTATTACCACAGTGGGTGCACTCAGTTCTTCTTGCTGGGAGGAGCCATGTGTTTGGTCAGTGCTCCTGAGCCCTGGCTTTGCAACTTGATGGTGTTTGGGTTTATTAGCTTGATTTCAAGGTGTGGTCTGTATCACGACTTAATTGGTTGATATTTGTGCATTATGATGAGGAAGATACACAGACTGCAGGTTTAGGAAGATGTGCCATTCATCATTCTCTTTTCAGATGGTGAGTGGGATAGAAGTAATAGAGATCTCAACCAGGGCATGCCTTCTGCAGCACAAGGGCATGCTGCTGGATCCTGTTGGGTGCTCAAGGCCCTGCTATACTGGCAAAACATGGAAAGCCATTGCTTTCTGCTTTGCTCTCTTGCCACTTTGATATCAGCATATATTCAAGCAGCTGACACCCACTAGCGTCACTGCAGACCTTAGTGAGCAAGGAAATTGTCTCTATACACTAACTTAAAAGTAGTTCTAGAGATTCTCTTAGCTTAATCTCATACCTAAAGTGAGTGTGAATGGCAAGCATCGCATCTCAAAACTGGTGAGGCTATCAAACAGAAAACAGTGGAAGCTTATATTAGTGATATGCATCTCGAGGCTTTTTGAATGGTCAAAATTGGATAAACCCCATCGATTTCTGATCCCAGAGAGAAAAGCCTGCTTCTCAAGACTTCTCTTCTATGTACCACAGTAATGGTAACTGATTTTCTAAATGCTGGGTCATGAAGGTCATGAAAATTGTTGGTTGGCAAATGTCTTCGAGTAAGTGCTTGTGTAAGATGCTTACTTGAAGGGTCTAAATCTCACTCCCTGGTAGACTGTCTTATTAAATATGGAGTAACCACCCTTTGCCCAGGAAATGACTAATCCAAATGCTACTAGAAGCTGAGAAACTATTCTGCAGAGAAACTGCAGTATAGTTATACTCTTCATTTTCTTCATGCTATTCCTTAGACATCTCCTGCAGGCTGCTATGGAGACAGGATCCTGGGCTAGACAGACCTGGACTGGATGCAGTAAAGCTGCTCTTTCAGTCACAGGTGAATGTGCTATTTATACACAAGGGTGCGCAGAGAATGCCTGACGGAGCAAAGCCTGCCAGGTAGCTCTCATGAGATCTGCTGTGATTTACCGAGGCTTTTGGTGATGTGGGCTGTGGTTGACTCACTGGAGTTCTTGCAGGCCATCTTCCCATGGTCAGCCCACATACACCAAAAGGAGCAGGGGACCTTCGAGAGCTTTGAGCTGTGCCTTGGAAATGCAGGAGGCATCATGCCCCAGGGTTTGGGCTGAAGCTTGCAATTTGAGTAGTTGTGTTAACCTTCCACGTGCTGTGGGAGCACTTGCAAAGGCAGCAGTGACAGTGTGATCCCTACACCTTAAAAGTAAACGCTGGGCTCAAACACTTTCTGCTTAAAATAACAGTATTTGAACACCTCAGCGTTTGTCCAGGACATTCAATTATGTTACAAGTCATGGGGGTTTTGTACTTTCTTCCTGATATAATTTTTTAAAATTCTCATTGCAGATGTTGAGACTACAAAATGGCTTGAGTTTGTATATTACAATTAGTATGAGTTGGATAATAAGGACATGTCTAGTCTAAAGGCACTTCTGGTTTCTTGGAGAAGGAGGTGTGTGTTGAAAAGGCATAGAGCTATTAATTGCATGCTTTGCTGCTCAAACTCAGAGCAGGCTTTCATCTAGACTGCTGAGATAGATATGAGTCTACATTCATCTTCTCACTACATACTTACTACTTTTTCACATATGTAGAGCCAAGAGCAAAAAAAAATGTATTCTTCTAAAAGCTGTGAAGTGCCAAATTATGAAAGAAGCATATGTTATGAAAAAATATGGATTTGAAAGTCGTATTACTAAGCTGAAAGGAAAGGGCACCCTGCTGAGAGAGAGCCAGCAAGAACATATCACAGATGCAATACCCAGGTTCAGAGAGATTAAGACATATGGTCTCTCAAGCTGTCAGCAGAACTCTGTTCTTGCTGTCTAGTTGTAGCTCTGTGTCCAACGAGTTTCAGGTGCCATTTCCAGTAGTGGGAGGTGAGCTATCCATGCATGAAAGGCATATACAACTGATGGTTGCAACTAAACGATCTGCAGTGTGCAACTGGCTGCCAGATCAGTGAGTGCTGCTGCACTGTTGGGGACCTGGGTGGTGTATTGGTTGTGACATTCAGGAGTTGTTTGATTTTTTTGCTGCAACTCTTGCATGCTCTTACATGAGTCAATTCACTGTTTGGTTTACTTCCTTTGCTTATAAAGCAGAAGTGACAGTATGTATTGGACCCTATTTTCCTACACTCTCAGAATCCACTTGCATAGGTGAGGGCTGTGTAATTAAAAGATGAAATGAAAAGAGGATCTGTTCTCTAGAAAGTTACAAAGTTGCCAAGGAAAACTCCTGAAGAGAATTTTATCTTTAGGCTTCGTTGCTGACCCAAAGGAAACGCTTACAGCTTTGTCTATAATTAATGGAAGTTCATTTTAGATTTTGTCCTGGTACTATGTGGATACCAGAGAGAAAGAGAAACTCCTTGTCCCAGCATGCAAATACTATAGTCTGGATTCTGCTGATACTCTTTTATATGTTGGCAGTGTTTTACTTGAAATACTGGGATGCTGCTCACAGACTCACTGGTAATACAAAATTTCTACCTGCTATTCCTTGGAGGCCAGCAGATGAAAGTCCAGAGAACAAGATTTCAGTATTGAGGGAGATTCTAATAGTCTTTGAGTAAAATGGATAAACTGCAAAAAGTGGGAGGAATATTGTTGTGTTTTTTCCTGAATTTTTACAGGTCCCTGTTGAGCTCTCCCTTCTCTCCTTGAAGCAAAACAAATAAAAGTCAGCCTGTTGAGACTAGAGCTAAAATGACCACAATTTTTATTGCTGTGAAAGCTGCCAACAGAAGCTTTAAAACATTGCAGGGAAAACTCAATCGTCAAAACTTGTTTAAAGAGTCATTCAAACCCAAAGTGAATGGGTTGACCAGATCAGCTGAAAGTCAATAGTTGTCTCCATTGCACTGCCGAATCAATTGGCCCCTTCCTAAATCTTGTTTCTGCATCCTGTTGCAATTGTGTACTGGAAGTGCTGGAGAGAAGCATGCATGCCTTTGCCCAGCTGGAGCCTTTACTTTTGATTAGGCTGAACTGCTTTTAGGGGAATGGGATCCACTTAGCTCCCTGCTATTGCCATCAGAAGCTGCTTTGTGCAGTTGTCAGCTTGTGGTTGCCTGATCTTTCCACAGCAGTAGCTGCTGCACAATGCCAAGGATAAAGGATGCTTGTTTCAGTGGAGAGGTGCTTTATGAATTGCTTTCCCAAGTTGAACAAATCAGGAAAGCGGATTCTGCCACTTCTCTCACAAGCGGCTGGTTGGCTTGACTTTGGGAAGTTTATCCCCCAAAAGGCAGCTGCTTGCATGCCACCTGCATGTCACCACTTTGAGCACCTGTTTGAATATGTAAATAAGTTTTCCTGGTCATTATTGTAAGGAGTCCCTATGTTAGAAGAGCTAGAATGTTGCTAATGTGAAGTAGTTGCGGGTGAACAAGACAGATGGGTTGTTCCCAACCCTTTGTTTTTCAAGTTCCTCTGTGGGCCAGAGAAGCGTGGGGCAGTAGCTGTCCTGAACTGAAACAGCAGAAGAACTGATCTGTGTTTCATAGAGATACAGTGGAAGAACAGATCTGTGTTTCATAGAGATGCAGCATCTGAATCTGTGGTATCGGGGTGAACTTTTTTAACCAGTGCCTCTCCCCAGCTGATTTCACTCCTCCCCTAGCACTCATGCAGCCCTGTGCTCCCATGATAATCATCCACCCCCAGCTATTATAAGCAGAACAAACAAATGACAAATCTCTGGGTGCAGGAAGGTAACAAGAGGCTGATCAGTAGCTTTAGTTATCTTTCCTTCATGTTTATTGCAGCCTGCTGCAGTTATTTCAAAGGCACTGACATTGATCGACAGCTTCTATTAAGGCCCATCCAAGGCAGCTGGATTGAACAGATACATTAAATAAAGCGGTTATTGCTTTTCATTGCCTTTCCGTAAAATATCACTGCTAAATAGCTTCTGCTATCAGATGCAGTTAGGTACATGGTTTTAATTTGAGGGACTGCTTTATAACACCGCACAATTGACACCGGTCTTTGTTTCCCCTACAATAATGATTGTGTACATCCTGGAGAATTGATGAGCTGTCTGCTAAGGGGGGGGGAGGGGAGAGCCGGGGGGGTGTGGGGAGGGGGTGACTGCTTTTGTTGCTCTCGCTGTTTTTTATACTTGCCATGCTTGTCAGTTGTTTGCAGCACAGACAGAAATAATGTCAAGCAGAGCCCCTTATCTCAGGATGTTGTAATGTAGGTGCTGTAAGCCCTTGCCTGGAGACGAGATAAGAGCAACCTTACAAGCTTGTGGGGGAGAAAGGAGGGGGGGCCAGCAGTGCCATCGCTGGGACAACAATGGCAGAGCTGTCACTTGCGCATTATGACTCTTTCTGGTGCCAAAGAAAGATATGTATGCCGAGTGGTGAATAACAAGCACGAAAATAAAAGTCCCGAATGTTCATCTAATAATGATGTATTTGTAACAGGATTATACTGCCCAATGATATTCTTTCTTTATCTCCTCACTAAATGGTGGGGCAGCTGTGTGCTTTGGCACAGCATGATGTCCTTTCTTTTGTGTGCTGCATATTAATCCTTTATTGAAGTAATTAAATGTGTGCTTAATGGCAATGAGCTGGCAGAATGAACGTACAATTGAATTAGCAGTTATGATGGGGACCATGCTACAAGATGAACTAAATGCAATTACTGTAGGCATTTTTCTCCAAGTCGAATCTGGCTACATGACATGACTTAATTACAGGTTGTTAGACACACTCTCTGATCTCCTAGTGGTGCATGTGGAGGCACAGCTTCAGCTCTGTCATGTACCCGTAACACATGCACGGGCACCCATTTACTGAGAGACTTAGCCTGGTGAAAGGGTCAGTGCGGATTCCTGAAATTGCTGCAGACAACGCTCGGTTGTGGTGGGAAACACATTAAAAACCAGGCAAACAAGAAAAGAGGAAGGCCAGTATTCTGCTACTGGGAATCTGATGGAGTCTTTGACCAGCTCCTAATTGTCTGGTGATCGCCCTCCCTTTCTTAAGGGATACCTGCTCTTCTGTGAGGACAAGGTGGACAAAGAGCAGTTAGTAGTCTTCTGTGGAGTCCTTCTCTCAACATGTGTGCCTCTGGTCAAACTCTGCTCTCAGCAATACCACAGACTTGTCTGGCCCCAGCTGGATATCTCTAGACTAGCATGAACAGCGTTTGGGAGTTGTTTTTTGAAAACATTTTGGAAAAAGGCAAAACTATGTGAAGCTTTTAATTTGCAATGTTAATTAAGTTCTACGACATGACCTACAGCTGCATCAGTACAAAGACAGTGTGTAATTTTAGGATGTGGTAAGATGCTGAGATTTCTGACACTAGGTGGCCTGTAATTACATTACTGCAAGTATGGATATGAGAGCTCAGTGATCTAGAACCCTGGGTTCCCAGAGGTGTTTTGTCACTGGTTCAAAATTGGACTAAGCTTCAGCTGTCATCAAGGAAAGATTTGGTCTGCTTTGATAACTGTTGAGTTTGGATCATTGTTAGCAGCACATAGACATCTCCACGCTCAGGGCCTGCCTTATGTTACTGACATGCAAAAGACAGGGAGGTTTTCTTGCCCCACGCTTCTCTATGCTCTTAGGTGCTATGTGCCGATTGTAGGCAGCACTGCATCCCTCTGAGGTAAAAAATCTCTTGTAGAAAGTCTTGAGGTGGAAATCTGTTGTGACCGCTCAGGCCTCAGCATGGAGGCAGTACCGACTTTTTCTTATATTGGCAAAAGCTCTGCTGTTGAGTTATTACATCCCAGACTTCACCAAGTCTCAAATTTTCAATCTTGTGTGGCCTTTCTAGGTGACTGCAAACCTCTCGGGGGGTCTCTGAGTTACTGTGGAAAGGTGCAGGTGCTCAGCGTAGCATTTGTGTGTTCCACCTTCTTGTATGTTTGTGTCTAGATTCATTTCTAAATCTGACCCAGCATCGTGGAAGAGAATATGGTGATAGAAGTGGTGGTGAAACTGATGGTAAAATATGCAACAATTTATGAAACAAAAAATGTGTTGTGGATTTTTAAATTATTTTGACATAAGGGAAACCTTCTGGTCACCAGGACCTCCAAGGTTTATTTTATAGCCTTCATTCTCTTTGGGGCCATAAATGAAACCCTTTCAGCCCTAATGACCACAATGACTTTCCTCGATCATGTTATTGCTACTTTGGCACATTTATTACTTTCACATGCACTAATGGATGAGTTTGGATATGTTAACAATTTATATACCATTTGGTCCTAAAAAAGAGCCCCCTCCCACCAACCAAACTAACTTAGCACTGAGGATTGAGTAGCTTTTAAGGAGTATAAATGAATTTAATGCTTTAGAAAGAGCTTCTGTAAATTATGAACATGACACCTATTACATTAAGCTGCATTAAGCATTAATACATCTTCATTACTGGCAGGTTGCCCAAATTGCCAAGGTTGAAAAAGCTGCCTGAAATGTCTAACGTGGTAGTCACCTAAGATGAGATTTATGACCTCTTTTTGGGAGGATGCGATACCCTGACTCTCAGCCTGCTGCATTTGCCCATGGAGAAATGTCCTCATAATACCTGTTGCATGATGGCTTTTTTCCTAGAGTTTTGCTGGCCTGTCTGCATCAGTGTCAGACTTGTAGGTAAAAAGGTGCAATAAATCTCAAGGAAGCCTCTTCAGAAACAGAAACTAGTTTTGCTAACCTTTTTAAGCCACTGGTAGTGGATTGCTTGATAGATTTTTCTAACCACTGGCCAAAAATTATCTCACTGAGCATGTAATAGTAATTTCTTATTGTAAATCCTTTCTGTGCTACAGGCACCAAAGGCTGGAATTGCTGAATTGGTGTTTCCAATGGCTGTGGAGGAAGGCGGTCTGGAAAATAATCACATAACATTAATGAGAGCCTGCTCTACATGGTCAAAGAAAGAAATAAAAGTGATTTTAGTGTCTTAAAAAGCAATATCCATTAGACTCAGATTTGGCTAAAAGTGACCTGAAAGGCTCTTATTTCAACAAGATGTATGGGCTCAGGGAAAAAAAACAAGCTAAATGCTTCTGACATTGTAATTGATTTTATGTGGTACATTTATGAGACTTTGAATTCATGTTCCATATGGGATTTACCATTGAGGTGTTATTGTAACTTCTGAGACTGCTATGCTGTCATTCTTGAAGGAACAATTTGGCTGTTCCTCTGTTCCCAGAACAAGTACTGACCTGGGCTCAATATTTACACCTTGCAGAGGAATACTTAAACTAAGGACTGTTTTTCCACAGATGGGAATGCATAGCACATTTGGGGAATCTGGGTGCCACAGGATGCTGTAATGGGTCTCACGTTGGCAGGGAGAGGGTAATCCACTGTCTCGGACAGGCTGCAATATGAGCCAGCAACCTGAGCGTAAAGCAATGCGGTCACTATATGAGATGGAGATTTAATGGATATTGTTCATGGTGTTGGAATATATGAAGCAATAAATTGCTTTTCTGGATGATTTAATGCTGAAGCAAAGTTGAAGACTTAGGTAACTGCACATGGTTTACTGCAAATACACTGGCTTTACAGTGGTAAATGTATAACCTGTTCAACAGCAGAGGAGGGAGAGGGAAAAACAAGCAAACCCCAAAGCCTTTTAATCAAAGCAATATTCCAAGCTTCAAAGTCAAGCTCTCGGAAGTTGAGAAATACCAAATTTAAGATAACCTAGCCTTCTAAATCAAATACACTGTGTGTGTCTGTGTGCATGTTTTGTAATGGGTTTCAATTACATAAAAACATTTTTATTCCCGATACTACCAGCTTCAGCGCACAGCACAAACCATGCACAAAATGTGAAACAACTCTATAATATTCCTTCCTGTAGTGATGGCTCAATGCCAGAGGTTATGTAAACTCCGCAATAAATGTGCGTTTAGTAATTTCCTGGTGGTGTTCCTTGTGGCAACTGTCACTGCTGTAGGCAAATATTAATGAATTTATCTTTATTGCTTTCCTGTGAAACAGCCAACTAACATGTTTACATCACTGAATATAATTCACCAGAAGTCAGTGAGAAGGTTCAAATGCTTCAAGTTAAGCATGTGCTTAAATCTCTGTAGCATCAGGGCCTCAAATGCCTTTACTGGATTAGTAGCAATGTGAAAATGAAAATAGGTAGTAAATGACATCAGTGTGACTTCTCTGAAACTGTGAAGCTTCCTAGCGTGTCCTGAAAAGTACATTAAGAAGAAATAATTAGCCATGCAGAATGTAGATATGCACTTCTGTCTAACTGGAGCTGTGCTGCTTGTTCCTTGGCTTGTTTTGGGTTTTTGTTGCTTGCAAGTGAACACAACCGGTGGTAGTGTTATCTGTTCCCTTAATTTGAAAGGGCACTGGATTTTAGGGAGATCATCCGGATTCTACTGGTGTCCATGGCAAAACTCCTGTATTGAAAAGTAAGTCCAGGAGGATGCCCCTGAAAACAATATACAATAAAAAGCTCTTTTCCTCCTGTGAGGTGCCTTCAAGAAAGCGGTGCCTTTTATCACCCTCTAAGAAGCCTGGTGCCTCTGAAGAATGTACTTATTTACCTCATTATCTCATCTGGTGTCGATTGTCCAAATTACTGTGTGTTTCTCAAGAGAACAAATAAGATTGCTTTTTTAACAGTTGTCTAAATTTTACTGAAACTTTTCATAAACAAAGTAATGTTAATTACTTGCCCAGCCCTGGTAAAATTAGATGTTTACGGGAAGAATTTAGTTTTCAGTTTCCTTTATGATTTATCATTAGTTCCTACACTTTAAGCTGTACAAGTGAATATGATCTTGAGCCTTTTTAGCTATTGTAAAATCCTGTCCAAAAGCTGGCAGAAACTATAGGTCACTATTAAAGTTAAGCAAAATAATTTTACATCTACTATCTTTAAAGGAATAGCTTAAATACAATATTTGAGCTTTTGAATCAACTCTAAGCTAAAAATTTTTAAGTGTATCTAAACATAGGAAGATCAAGTACTTGAGGTTTCTCTGGAAGTTGGAAAAGACTTCATAGACAAGAGGATTTCTTTAATTGAATGCTTGTATGATAATTGCATTCAAAGCCAGAAGATCATTGGGTATTTCTTGTACTAGGTTGTATCTGGAGTCTAAAAGATGTCATGGTTTGTTACGGGAGGTAATGCTTCCTATTAGACACAGGGAGACAAAATATGAATATACGTTTAAAGCATGTGAACTGTTTACTTCTCTGTATAAACCTTGTATTTCTAGATGTTCCAGGCTACAGTCAAGAGCATCGCCAATTACTCTCTGCTCTGTTTCACAGGAAAACCTGGTGAACGTGCAATTCATTTCCTGACTTAATAACTACACGCAAAGGGGTTCGCAGGTTTCAAGGCCTGAAATCTTTTCTCTGAGAACAGATGAGACATGCTTAATTATTTGTAATGCTAGAAACACGTATAGTAAAGTGAGTGTGTGTATGTGTAGTATTTCTACTTATCTATATACATACACTCTGATACGGTAGCATGGATTAGGATGGTAAACCAAGTTTCAATGTGGCAGTGTACCTTCTGTATAAATATACAAGTATTGTAGTCAGCTTAATTTTCTACACATCTCAGTGATTCATAGTGATGCTACATGGAAGACTTTTCTTAGATGTAAAATGTACGTATTTTAGAAACTATATAATTAGCAAATATTTATCAAACATCAAACATTTGTGTACAGAAGTTCATAATTCTAAAACTAAAAAGTTATCCATATTTAAGTTTAAGGAATCCAGTTCTCGTCTCCTAAGTAGAAGAGAATGTTAGAGTTATGCGTCTTAGCTGTTGTCTTTAAGCCAAGCATCTGAATGCATTTTTCTGTGTATCTAGAACAAACACAGTGACTTCAGGCCCTTTGAGTGAGCTCACTGACATATCTAAGTATAGATAAAGACATCTGAAAATGTTGGCTCATGTTTTTGCAGCTTCAGTCTTAAGCAGTGGGATATTAATTGCACTGAAACCAAGTCATAGTTAAAACTGTATTACTTAATGCTGCAAGAGCACGTGTTTGCTGGGGCTGGGACCAGCTTGATGTCTCCTTCACAGCTTGAAGTGGATATTGTTTTTTCTGTTGAGTGAGTTGAGGAGGAAAATGCTCCGATATTAAGCAAGAACTGCTTTGCCCCTGTGTAGCCCTTGTTTGGTGTACCTAATTGCTCTTTTATTATGCAAAGGTAACCTATATATCAGAGGTGAGATTAGGTTAATGCAGTAAACAGCTTGTGAAGTACAAGAGACTTTGTTGGTTGTAATGTATCTCTTAATGACCTGCTCAGTGTATGTCCTATTCAAAGCACAGGGCGGGAACTAAACTGATTCCAGATTTCAGTGCTGTTTGATTGGAAGTGGACTGAGAATTGGAAGGAAGGTACAGGAACAAACTCTTTGCATAACATGTTACTGATTAATGCCAAAGCCACCTCATCTTCAAGGCAATGCTTTCTCGAGATGAGCTAGCAGATAAAGAAATACTTTTGTCTTTTTGAGTTCAGGAATTGTTGACCTTAGATTTATACACATTATAAATGTGCTTACAAAACAAAGGATTGTGCTCTCTCTGTGCTACAGAAATACAGACATTCTATAGGTGAATGTGTTTCAAGTAGGCCTTCAGCACCTGAGGGCATGAACTCCATCAATTTCCTTTCCCTTCCAGGTTTTTCAAGGGAGATGAGTGTGACCCAACTGTGTGGGACACTTCTGCAAGCATGAGCTTTGAGAGAAGGTATTGGTGAATATATGAAATGGTTGTAGTTAGCACTCCACCCTGCTATGTGGGTGTGTTTTACAGAGCCTGTTGTGTTTGACCATTTCCAATGCTTTTCAGCAGGAAGGAAGATTTGAAGTCAGAAATGCTCTGCAGAGTCAGTTCCTAGATTTGTAGCTGTATTTTAATGTTCATCTGACTCTAGAGTCAGAGACATTTGTTCTTTCAAATTCCAGTAGATACCAGAGGCTTTTGCATTTGTCTCTTGACTGACTTGGTATATGGGATCCTCTTGCTGTCCTCATTAAACAATTTGTTGCCATGGTTGCTATGAGCTTTCTGAACTATATGACTGCTGAAAGTTTTAATGAGACTAAGATTGCTTTTACAAACAAGCACTCAATATGCCATTAAAATTCTCTCACTGAAAGACATCATACTTGAGAGGCTGCTGTAAACACAGGGAAAAATGGCTCGGGCACCAGCCAATAAAGTCAGTAAATCAAAATAAATAAACGGAAATGCCAGGGGCTATGAGCATGTACTTGATGCAGCTCAGAGTAATTACTGTTACCTGAAGGGGGGGAATTAATCATGTAGAAGCAACCCTACCTGTGGGTGGAGAACCTGTCCAGTTTCAGTGATGGCCACTTGGCAGGAGACCTTGCCTCTGAGGGCACGAGTTGGAAGCTGAGCTTGACTTTTTTTGAGTCCTCCAGTTATTTCTTGGCTTGCTATTTTTGTGTAGGCATTTCTCTTCCACTAGAATGTGAAGATCCCAACTTCTGTCCAAGAGGGATGTAATTTTCTTTCAGACCGTAAAGAGCAAACAGATCTTGTGATGCTGCTCGTTAGCAGTGGCTGAATATGTTCTGCATGTGAGAATGACCTGTGAAAGTGTGTGTGTTGGTGAACAGCACTTAAATTCTGTGATGGTGGAGATTTTAAGCACTGTTGTGAATTAAAGTAGGATTCCTCTATGTATCTCCTTGTTGGAATAAATAGTGGTATGAAATTCAGCCTAATTTCCCCAGAAAGAGAAAATCACTTGACCCTCACATTCCTAAAAGCTGAACTAAAAATTTGGAGGCTTACATCAAAGCTCTGTAAATACAGTGAGTAACACTTTGGACGCTTCTGGTGGGGAGCAGGGGAGGGGGAAATTCCCTCTGTAAAGAACACCCAAGTATTTAAAAAGAAATGGGTAGGTTTAAATATCTCACTGTTTTTCTTTTCCAAGGCTTCATGCTGAGGATTTTATTTTCCTTTGCAATGCTTATGCTGCTGAGCCCTTTTCTCAGAGGTAGGCTGACGTTAGCACACTGAAGCAACTAGCAGGTTCACAAGAGCAAGTTTATTTGTAGTGTGGCCTGAGTTGCATTTGAGGGTGCCATTACTATTTGGAAGGCTCCACAAGGTTTAAATATCGATGGCACTTCAAAGGACTATAGCTGTGAATGAGCAGACATGCTCCCTTGCAGGCTGCAGAACAGAAGGAGAGAGAGATGGGTTCAAAGGTAGGAAAAGGGTAGCATTTGTCCAAGGGCATTAACAGTAAACTAGAGACACCACAGGTCTTCATAAATGTGGTGGAATCATTCTGAGATCTGCAGACTGAGGACTGTATAGAAACTACTTGTAGCAGCCAGACTACTCTCCCCATTTTGCTGCCCTGTATGCCCCTTTAATCCAGCCAAGAATTGAGGAGAAAGAAATGCATTTACTTTTCCTCTACAGATTTTTTTTTTTTAACCTGAGAGAGTTATAAATGGAAGCCATGTAATTTATCTTAGGTTTTCTCAGGTATCATTTTAGATTTCTGGATTCTTCCCTAAGCCACCCAAAGCTGCTCCTTTCACTTGGTCTAGGCAAAGCTTAAACTCGGGTTAGTTCCTTTTTCAGAACTTAGTTGAAATACAAGATTGAGTACTAAGTTTTATTACTGGCAGATGACAAAAAGACCTATGGTAGGTTTTGGTCTTCATTGCAAATGCACTCTTGAAAGTTATGCTAGAGATTAGCAAATGTGGGAAAAATCTAGGACTTTTTGCTAGCATGATCAGAGCTACTTGCTTCTTTAAGAAGACTGCGTCCTTACTAATAGGTCTGGCAGATATGGGAGAAGGCCAGTCTCCTTAATACATGTTCACAAGCTTTCCATCCTTAATTTAAGTGATTTGACCAAGGTTGTTCAAGCAAACAGTGTCAGAAACCGGAAACTCAAGGCAAAACAACGTGATTTCATGCTGTAGTAACAACCTACAGCTGAATGCATGGCCTTGATATCTTCTAACTAGATTAAATCTACTCATAAAATTTGTTTTGATTTTTTTTTTCTGTCCACTATATTATTTTAAATGGGATTTTACTGCCCCCATTATTTTCTTTGAAAATATGCTATTTAGGAAATAGTATCCTACACTTGATGAGGTAGGAGAAACCACCTGTGTGTGCATATGGCAAAACAGTGGCAAAACTTACTTATGGATTGGATCTAGATCAGAACAGGTTTTGGGGGTATGTCTGTATTGAGGTAGGCAGTACACTTTAACATCCACTCCTATGACCTCTGAGGAAATGGTCACATATTTCGTTAGTGGTTAAAAAGTCAATTGCCTCTTTGTGGTGGTGATGTAGAGGTTTTCTACGTAGAAGTGACTGTCTTGTAACCAGTGACCCTGCTGTGGTAGGCACTGTCAGTTACAGAGATGCTTTGTGTGCAATGCTGTACTTAACAGCCCTATGCTGCTGAGAGATCATTTGTTGTGTTTATGCTCTGAAGTGAAGGCCTGGAACTGGACTTTCTGCCCTAAATTTGGCTGCACCTGAGTGGGATGTACCTAGGCTTTGGAGAACCTCAACAGTATCCTAGCAGTGGTTTTGTGGCAACCCTTGCAACTTCCAGATAGTGAATGTGTGTGTGCGTGGAGCGTGCAGTAGGTTTGGAATGTCTACATCACTTGCAAGTGAAGAACTCTGGATGTATTGCCCAGGTGGATCTTGCCAAATGAGTGTCAACAGCTGCTTCATATGTGCTAAACTTGAAGATCTCTCACAATTTCATGCAAGGCAGGCAATGCACTGATTTACTTAGTTGATGAAATGCTGTGCGCTGGGTTCCACAATCAAAGTTTTCTTCCCTTTGTGCTTATAAATTTAATTAAATTGAACTTGAATGTTTAAGCAGTTGGTTTACAGAAGTCAGCACACAATTTTAAGCACGGCTAGTCCATCTGTTTATGAAATGTTAGACTAAGTATGATACTAGAGTATGTGTACAGAATCGTATTTAACAATGCTTTTAAGGTATGCTAAGAAAAATCTATTAATAGTGTGCCACACATGTGATTCCTACTGTGTAGTCAGTAGTTGAGGGATTCTCCCTTTCTTTGACCAAACAAACCATAATGCTCCAAACGGTTCTCTAAGCTTGGGTGTTAAATTATGCAAACTGATTTCACATTAATTACAGCAGATAAAAGGTTTAAGAACACCTGACCGAAAGGTACTTGCGAGGCTACATCCTGCATTTAGATCCTTGTCATAATTTCTTGTGAACTCTTCCAAGGTGAAGATGATGATATGCTTTGTATCTGAATCTGAACTGCTGGTGACATGTCCCAGTTCACTGATATGCTTCAGGCTTTTTCCGTAGCCAGGAATGATATCCTAGCTGGCCATGTAAACTAGGCTGATCTGCGGAAAGATTTCAGCTAGACAAATGTGTTCTAATTTTAGCTTGTTTTATGCTAGCAGAAGGCTGCCTAAAGTGTGTATTTCTTTCTGTAATTATTTTTGGAACTTTCTTCTTTATCCTTATCTGACCAGAGACACATTTTCACCTTTAGACTGATAGGTTGCGCTTGTTTAGTCACAAAGACACTAGTCCTCCTTCAGACCTAAAGCCACTTTTAATGTTGATATTCTTAATCCGTTTACCTTCAAAATTGTTGGAGCATGCTTTTGTGTTCTAACCTTTCAATATTTAATCTGACCGTGTTTGGTTTGGAGGAAAAGTCTTTGTTAGCCATTGCTTGCTCAGGACTTTGATAATACAGGCACTTTGCTAGGGTTAAGTATTTGCTTTGCTTGTTACTTGTGGTTTTATAACATCATACTAAGTCCCAAAGCATATTAGCCCTGGACAGTAGCCTTCATAATACCCAGGCATAATCTTGCTATTGCTTTGGCTGTAGTGATAGAAGCCGAGTGAGAATCATGGCTACTTCTGGCAGCTCAGGAGCAGTTGCCTGTCCTGGTGGTGCTCACGCTGCTCAGCAGGATGTGTAAGAGACTGGAAACACATGCCGCACTCAGGGTTTGGACTTGCTCTGTGCTGAAATCTGAGGAGCAGCCAGGGGAGGATTTGCTCTGTCTCAAGCCTGGCAGTGCAAATAAATATTCAGAGAACAGAGAAAGAGCTACCAGGGATGCGTGGAAGAAAGCTGGTGGTAAAAGCAGTTATCACCGTTGTTGGAGAGAGGCTACAGGCGTGGAGTGTGCCTCCAGTGCCAGTACAGGTTTCTTGCTCCTCCTCTAAGTGCACAGGAAACTTCCAAGTGTCTGAGCATCACCAATGCATTAAGATGGAATAGAGTTAGTATCTCTGGTACTTGGCCATTTGTTTTTGTCCTTGCTCTGAAGACATCTCCTCCTGAATGTGCAGTATCTATTAATGCCTTCATGATGGAGGAGCAGAGAACCACTGAACATGGAGCAGCCATCTGCAACCCATTTGGTGGTGCCAAGCCACACGAGTCAGTCTGAACATGTCCTTTGTCACTTAAGGTATGCTCCTGTCTAGCGTAGCTGTCCCTGCCCTGTGTGAGGTCGGAGACCCTTCCAGCATGCCCAAGCATGAAGCAGGAGTCCATGACTTCACCAACTTCATTCTGCAGATGCTTTGCTAATGGTGTATTAGTGATTCAGCTGTCGTGCTAGCCTAATGACATAGTATTGCCATTTTGTGAACTCTGCTGTGCAGACAGGAGCTTATTAGTTTCTGTAAGGACTTACTTTTTTTCCCAGACCCATCACTTGCTTTATAAAGCTATCACGTACTATTTAAATACTTACCACTGTTCTCCAGTCTCCTAACAGTTCTTTTTGCTCTGATATATTGCAAAATGACCTGTGTTAAATCCAGGGCAATAATGATTCAATATCAATCATTATAATAATTTTTGGGTTCAATGATATTTCAGTGAGGTATGACCAAGATAAAAGGAATTAGTCTTTTAGGGATAGACTCTGTCATTATTTTTCATTATTTACTCTATTTTTGGAGTGTTCTCATTGATTTTCCTTTTTTTCAGCTCTTGCAGTATTAGAATGAGTAAATAGGGTAATAGTGAAAACCATGCTGTGTAGGAAAGCTCAAAGCTGGGAAAGCAAATCAAGTCTGATAAAATTTTTCTCTGCGACAGTGTATCTTCTGTAGTATGTTTTTACTGCTTTTAGGTAGTTCAGGTTTCTCTTTTGCTCTAAATATACTTTTTGCTCACACGCTTTTTGAGGGTGCATTCTAGACTTGCCGGTATTTTCTACAGTGAAAAGTGTGTTTGTTTTTTTTTTTTTCTTTTTTTGAGGTCCATAAACATTCTGAGCTTGGGCCTCCATTTTTAGAATTCTCAATTATTTTGACTAAAATGCTCAGCACCTGTTCTCTAGCAGCCAAGTCATATGTTGCACTGCTTAGGATGAATGAACTTTAATAAACTTGGTTATATCTGTCTATAATATCTCTTCTGTGAGTTGATGGCTGCATGCATTTGCTTTTTCATACTCAGCTATAATTCTCGACAGTATATCTGACATCATTTTCCGCAGCAGTTTCTTTGGCAGTCCAAGTAGCTGCACTGATTGTATCTCATACAGGACAGGATACAAGGAAATATTCAACACACCCATAACTCCAACATATTAAGCTATCAATTTGAAAACATGTCAACAAAAATTGATTTGTGAATTTCTGTCTGCAAAACAGGCCAGAAAGTACCATGGACTCTGGATACTGAGCCACAGATGCTGCCTGTGAGCTGTGCAGTTTCCCACTTGAGAGTAAAGGGCACTTGGTGCTAAGCCATGGGGGTATCTTTTTATTGTAGTGTTCTAGTCTCTGATGATAACAAGGAGAAGGTGACCCCTGTTTACTAGGTCTCTTTCATGGGAAACACTTGCTTTGGAAGATGATTTATATTTGCTGAGGATCCATCTGCCTGAGTGTTACTGTAAATAGAGGTAATTGCCTTAGGTAAAAGAAATTGGGCACTGGTAACACTTTGCAATGACTGATTTTCCATATTATATGAAATCTTAATCAAGGGACAGAAATTATTTTGGAATCAGTTAAAATTCACATGATCCCCGTTCTTAAGACAGTGCTAAAAGAGAGCAGCCTTCATTATATGGGCTTAGACTTAAGATGCATGATCTCTGTATATTTCTGAAAACAGCTTGAGGATACACTAGAAAAATAAAATCACCTACAAATATATGGCTAAATCACAGGGCTGATCAACTGATGTGAGCCTCTTCACACGACCGAGTCCCTGGGACCCAAGTGGGACTGCTTGCCTACTATATATCCTCTGAGTCTGGAGTGGCAATGTTGGAATATCTGGAACCATCTGCATCAGAAAGAGCATGTAGGACAGCACTCATGTTTCATACGTGACTAAAATAAGCCATCAATGAATTCTGAAGCTGATATTCCCCTTTGGCACTTGTATTAGCATACTGATCATTAGAGGACTGTTTTTTTTATATAGTTCATTGTGGTGTAGGTAGGATCAAAATCAGGTTCCCCTTGTTCTGAAACATTGCTGTGGGCACCAGTGGAAGTAGGGTCAGGTGTGTAGAACAAAGGGTGACCTCCTCTCCTTCATACTAATTTCATCCAGCTACTTTGGCTGCTGAGCAACAGGACCAGATCAAAATGCTCAGTGTTAGCCCCAGAAGCTATTGCTCTGCAGGACTAAGTGCGGGTGTGAACAGTGGGCAGGCTATGAGCTTGGAGGGGACAAGCTTGCTGAACTTGAACGTGAAGCCTGACTAAATAGCTCACTGCAGCTTTCTGGTTCAGACATAGTCTACATAGCCTTATGCCTTGGAGAAGTAAGCCCAGCAGAAAATAGTTTGTGTTCTGGCTTTGAATACCAGGTGGGGGAAGACATGTTTAGTGCCAGAGACTAAGCAGCCAGTCTGGGTGTCATCTCTGGCACTAGAAAGTGCTTTTTCAAGCCATATCAGCAGAGAGGCTACGTAAGTAACTGCCACCCCAAAATTACTAGGGAGGGGAAAGGAGGAGGATGCTGCAAAGTAATCATTATTCAACATTATAAATGAACACTTTTTTTAAGCTTAGTTAGGGTTTTCACATAATGAAGTTCCTGAGAAGGAAATCTCAATTTGATATTTTTTTTTTTGAGAAGTGTGTACAAGTTCAGCAGTTATACATTTGCCAGGATAGTGATTAGTGTGAGATCTCCTAAATAAGTAAGGTATTCTGAAATAGTGTGCGAAAGGAGGCAGTTCAAGGTGTGAGAAGCTCGTCTGCTGTAATAGAGGGAGGTGGCTCAGTAGCTGTAGAATAGAAAACCCGTTTTATAAGGCCTTGCTTGAATTGTATATTTGGGTGGCAAATAGTAAAAGAACCATGTGATGCTGTCACACCTGACAGCTGCTGATGTTCAACTGGAGGTATTTTGAGTGTTTTGAAAGCTTTGCTTTCTTTCTTACAACTAGTGATACACAGAAGCAAAATCCTATTTTAAATGAAGCTGGTAAAATTCCTTTTGACTTGAATAAACTCAGGACTCATTTCTGGGAGTTGAATATGCAATAGAGCTAAAAGGAGGAAGGAGCCCTATTCTAAAATGCTTATGGTACTCCTTTTTTTTTTTTTAAGCGGTTTATTCAAAAACTCTTTGAGAATTCCTCCACAAAGAATACACCAGTGGATCAGGCTTTTTTTCTTTCCATAAGCTTACCTTTCTAGCTGACAAAAAAATTGCTAAACCTTCTATGCATTAAATGCCAAGAATAGTAACAGGGGGAAAAAATCTTACAGTGTATTTTCATGTTCACGTCACCCATTTGCGTAAACGGTTGTAGAAGCTTCTTTGATTTATACCGCCAGCAGATGTTGGAACTGAAAGCACCTGCTAAGAAAAGCAAATTCTTTACAGCCATGGTCTAGCCCCATCTCCATAGGTTTTTATTTTTCCCCTGGCCTCCTTGCTGTGGCCCAGCAGTATCCATGCTATTAGTTCATCTGTGCAGGCAGTGTCTGTGGTGGGTCTTGGATGCTCTGCTCTGTGTATCTGCCAGGCCTGCTTTGATAATGCAGCCAAGCCACTGCTGGTTGAAATGTGAAAAATGCCAGAAGCTTCTTTTTCTGTGTGTACAAAATCAACCCAGGAGGCCTGTGACATGAAGAAAGCATAACTTTCTACTATACTGCTTAAAAAAACAGTGAAAAGCAAAATAAATAAAGGAGGCTTACTAGCAACACCTAGGTAGCACCATGGCTCAAAAGCTGGGGCTTGTATTATATGAACTTCATACACTTGTCCTAGCTGGACAAAAGTCCTATTAAGAAACCGCTTAGGATTAGCGTAGTTCTTTCATAGACAAATTGTTTGCTTTATGGTTTTTCTTGCCCCCATCAGTGTATCTGGAAATGTCTTGCCCATCATTTCTTGGAGCTGATGTTCCAGAGGCACTGCCCAGAATTTCAAATTGCGCTGGTGGTGTGGCCTTCAGATATTTGGACACACAGTAGCAAACCTAATCTATTGTTCATAGCTTTTTTCCCTCTCTATCATAACCTCTATTAATCTTGCCTCTGCCATTCCTGGCTTTCAGAGTAGATGCACAGCAGATCTGGAGCAAGCAGGATAGAATTTCCAGATTGATGCTGGACATCAGTGAGCTGAGTGTTTCTGCAGATGATGGGAAATCTGCCAGTAGCGGCCTATGTTTCTTATTAGTGCAACTGCTGTATATGAAACTGCGAGCAGGCACTCTGTGCCTTGTCAACAGATGACCTGTTGTTGGGAAACTCCTAGGATAGAGGATGAAGCTGATGTGGAAAATACCTCATGATGCTGGAAACAGCTGAAAATCTCAGATATCTACACTGAGACCCAAACAGAAGAGTGATCTCCTCTTCCTTAAGTGAAAAGCAGACTGTACACCTTGAAGGGAAAAGCCAAATGCTGTAGGCATGGCATTCCTGGCAGACAGAGTGGCAGAGCCACCCATCATCACTGTGAGATACGATTAATTCATTTAGGTGCATCAGGGTAGCTGAGTAGCAGGTGACTCTTGGAACAACAGTGAGATGTTTGCAATGACTGTGTTGCAGCTCCTTCCCTGACAAATCCCATGCAGAAGGGTGTGCTTGCCAGTCTTCTGTGTGAAAGGAAGAGCTGCGCCTCTTTGGAGTCCTTAGTTTGTATACAGGACTATAGTATATGTGGATGATGTACCTAAAACACAAACAAATTATAGAGGTTTTAATTGTTTTTTTCAAAAAAGTTATATTTAGATCAAAGTTACTCCTCGTATAACAGTTTTTGTAATGTTACGAATACTCTGCCAAGTGCAGAAGCTTGAGTGTTAAAGGAATGCATCATACCAATTAGCTAATCATGTAGTATTGTCAGCCAAGTACTATTAAAAAAAACTTGGAGAGCACTGAAGGAAGTGACATAGTTTGGCATCTTGACTGATTTGGCATGATCCTTGACCTGATTTAATTGAAGTAGTAACTGATTTTAAATATAGTACTTCTTTTAGCTCTTAATGATTTTTGTAATATCTGCTTGTAGAGTCAGTTCTCTGCCGTGGCTGGTTATCGCTTACTTTTCAGTTGTTGAAGATTTGACCTCTGCCTGACCCTGAGTTACTGAAGTTGATGCCTTGGCATTTACCTTGACAGGTACAGAATTAGCCCCTAACACAGGAGCTACCCTCTGTAAATATTACTCTGCCCAGATGTTACCAAAGGGAGGCTGAGCCTAAGTATCCCCTGAGGGATGGAGCACTTGTCTCTAATTTAGCCAACACAGTCCTGCTATTTTATCAACAGTAGTTCTTTCACCTACTCTGAAACTAACTCCCTTCCAGTTGAGAGAGCAGTTTCTCTCAACCTTCACCTTGATCTGATTTGCTTTCCAGCTATTACTTCTCATCTTCTTGAGACAGCCTGCAACTTAGAGCTGAGGGTTGCTGATGTTTGTTTGTCAGAACATAACTTGGTTGGTTTTCCTGCTGTCTGGCCTAGGAGATAAAGTAGTAAAGACAGTTCGTGTGTCATGGGGTGGAAATGAGGACAGGGCATTTGTATTTTTCAACCAGCTGGCATGTGCTATCCTGGCAGCAGCCAGCTCTTCAGAAGGTGTTCTTTGGCTTAGTTGCATCTCATCTACTAAAGCACTCTGCTTTGAATACTGACCGAACCTGATTCTTAGAGTTAAGCATTTAATTTTGTGTTTGGCATTAAATTGCAGCTTCATTCTGAGAAATGTCAGAAAACAGCTTCATGTGTTACAATGGACTCTGCTGGTGAGTTAAGATGGACTATCTGCAGAGAGAGTTTCCAAGTGTATTGAAAGACTGGAAAGAAAATGGAGGAAGTTAGATCTGCTATGTGTAAATTAAGTCAGAAGAAATGTTGTCTTAATCAGATGTGACAGTCATTTATGCTGTTGTAGTTTATTAGTGATAAACTAATATAGGCTATCCATAGCTGATGGAATTGGCACATCATTCTTCACTGAATTCCTAATTTAAAGCAAAGGTTTCTATCCTCGACTGAATGAAAGTCTTGCTTTCAACAAACTAAGAGACTTTTCTGGTTTAGAACTGCATATATAAATAGGCCTATTTGTAAATTACAAACTCAGCTTGAAAAGGCAGCCTCAGGAATGTGAAAAAAGTAGTGGTGACTTGGGCATCACCATGGCTCAAAACTGGTCTTCTGTATCACAATGTAAAAAGAGAAATCCTTTAACAGTAGAAACAATAATTCTACAGTATCGGCACAAACATGTGGAAGGAGAGGCCAGCACATCATGTGCAAATCACCACGCTGAACCACCAAACTAGAGAAATGGACCCATTGGCTCAGCTAACAGAGGATCCCAACACAGAGCATCCCTGAGGTATCTCATCTGGCAGAGAAAGCATTACCCATGGCTGAGAACAGATGACACAGATGACTGAAGTGTATATGATCCTGTGAATGAGGGAAGAGAGCTGGGTCCCCTCCGTAGAGAGATGATCTTATTAACTGGCCTTGTTTTATTTCTCCCAGATGGCTACTGCTGGCTACATAAAAGTAACCAGGGAAACATATCAGAAAGGCTCTGGCATCCTGGTGGAGTCTCAGAAGTACCTTACAGCCCCTTCCTGCTTAAAAGGAAGAGAAGACATAGGGCTTGATGAATAGCAGACAACTTATCTCTAGAAGAAATGATTAGTTATACTTAAAATTATAAGGTTGGAAATTCAGATCTTATCCCCTTAAAAAAATGATGAGAGGTGAGAGGTGATCAGACTTGAAACAGTAAGGTGAATTTAATCACGTATATACAATACAGCTCTAACGAACAAAATGCTGAGGAAGAAGGTTTAAGATATTATTTAACTTCTTTAATGATCTTGAAAGGTAGTAGGCAGTACATTAATGAACTGATAATAAATTAGGAGGCTCTTTGGATAGATAAATGATAAAAAAGGGACATTGATTTCTTAATACAGAAAGAATAGCAAAATGATTTTCAAGCAATTGCCACTGAAGACAGCTGTGAATGCCAGAAATTTCTAATATTAAAGAATTACTTGTATAAAACAGTGGGTGTTCTGGCTGTGTTATGTTTGAAGCTAAAATTTTTGCTCAAGCTTTTTGTTCTAACAACTGATAGAAACAACACTTCTATACTTCATAAATACTCACATTTTGGTAGTTTATCCTTGATAACAGGTTTTCCAAAGCTACTTAACTGTGAACGGGCAACATATTGCTAATATGATATTGTAAGTATGTTTCCAAAATGTTCTTGAAATATTAGCTGTCCTTTTGCTACTCACATCTATATTCACATCTATATTTGCCCCCCGTAGTTGGGCCATCGAACAAAAGGAAAAACTATCGATGACTATTCAGAACTTTACCCACTACTTCAACTGCAGCTGAAAAGTATTGGGGCAGCATCGCACAAGATAGCCTATAATTCCCCCAAAATAAAAAAATAGTATTCTTCAGTTAAATAAGTAAAATGTACCTTAAAAATAGATGGCTAGCAGCATGAACTGCCTTACTTTAGGGACCATCTCTTGCAACTTTCCTGGTCGAGAGGATTATGTGCAGTTGAATTGCAGAAAAGGTACGAGCACCCCAGCATCTGAGTGCGTGCTGTGCCATGGACAAATTGCATATCTTGTCTCGGGGTGCTTAGGTTGAGGGTGAAGTGTTGCCTTTGCTCAAAGACAAGATGTTTTGATTACAGGCTTAGAGATAAAGACAGGTGTAAAGAATTTTTTTATATTATTAAACTTCTATGTAGGAATCCTGGCAACCATTTTGGTCAGAGATGTATCGGTAAATATTTGCTGAAGCTCTACACAAGCTAAGAACTCATGACAAACTGTCTTTTTTTTATGTGTTTACTGAAAAATAAGATACTTTTTATTAAGTATCATAGAAAGAAGATTGATAATCAATAGTAACAAGAAATATAAGTAATTTTTAGTATCTCTATTTAGGTAAGGCCCAAGGAAGGCTTGAAAAGATGTGTTGTGTTTTAGGATTTCCTGTTTAGGTATCATCTAGTGGCACAAAGCAGGGCCTGGAGAAGTTTTTGTATCAAGAACTTAGTTCTCTCAAACTGTCAGAAACAGCAACCCATAGCTCATGCAGTGTGTCTTACAGGCATTCCCTCCTCTGTCTTTTGTATGTAATTTTCCATATTTTTATTTTTTACCCATTGTGTTCTCTTGAATTTGTTTCGTATTAGAGTAAAGCTATCCAAGCAGGGTAAACAGGAGAGGTTTCCAGTGAGGAGTTCTTGATGGTCCTGCAGAGCTCGGTCCTCCTCACCCTGCAGATTATGGCTTTCCACTCACTGAGGTGCCAGGTACAAAACCAAACTGTTGGCACACAACCCAGGCGGAATACTCCGATGTTCTCACTGAAGCATGGGCAAAGGGCTCCCAGGAGAAGCTGTGTTTCTTAGAGGCCTCAGCTGCAGCTGTGGTTTTTGGAGATAACATTTAATTAAATGAAAGCTGCTGCTCAGCACAGCTTGTGGAGCCACCGTGCTATCCCTGGCTCTTTATGCTCATAGCTCGCCTTGGTTGGAGTCTCTTGTAGCAAGATGCAGCTGTGATGGTGCTGTGTGGTCATGCGGTACTGTATTAACTTGCACAGGAGAAAGCTTTGCCCACTCTAAGCAGCCCCCCTGGCCCCAGGGGCTCCTGCTACCGGCTGCCCTGGCCCAAACTGGCTTGAGGGCCTCCCTGGTCCTGCCTTGTCCCCTTGTGCTGTTCAAGGGTAGCCTGAGGGCACTCACTTGTGCCTCCCCGCAGTACTGCACCAACAGCTCCCTGGAAGTTCTTGTTGTTGTACAGAAACCCTGTTGCTGCTGTGAAAGACACGTGTAAGGAAGTTTCTCAGGAAACACAGCTACTATTAGTAACATGGCCATCTTTGGGAGGCCTCAGCTGCCAAAACACTGAAGCCACCTCTTGGGGTTGTGCTGGGAGCTCACAGACGTATTGGAAAGCATCCTTCCTATTAGCTGAAGACACACTTTTGCTATAGAGCACATACAGCCTTCCTGTTTTATCCTGGAAAAATACATACTATTAAAATGAAGGTGGCTGGGTAAGCCTGCTCTTGCAGGGGAAAAGGTGGCAAAGCCCCACTCCTGGTACCAAGTGCTAGGCAGGGGCCCTATCTGAGATATTCTTTGCTAAGTATTGCTGAAATACAGAATGGAAAAAATGTTGTAGGAAACCTCTTGAGAGAGAACTATTATTACTGCTTTGGTCGATGTTACCGTTTTTATTTATTTAACCTAAAGCTGTGTGCATGTTTAGGTTCTTTAGATTTAGTAACTTCAGCTTAGTGAAATCTTCAATGTCTTGAAAAAGAGACCCTTTTTAAAAACGGAAACAAAACTTTGTCCTTTGTTTGCTGGTAACTCTATCAAGCTTTTATTTCTTGCTGCGCACAGGAATGACCTTATACAGAGTTAAACAATATCTGCAGGGATTTTAGATATAGTTGTATGTGCATGTACTCTTGTTGTAAAAGTACATCTGTTTATGAAGACAAAAAACCTTGTCAGTTAAACACCAAATACAAGATGGCAGGTCTACCTGCTTGTGTCTGTGATGTGTTGAGCGTTTAGAGGACTGAATCAGGACTGGTAACTAGGAGCGGGTGCATCTGAATCTTATCTTAATATTTATTTCTACTGGGCAAAATAAATGTAAAAAGTGATTCAACTGAACAGCAGTGTTAAACTCACTTTTCCCAAGTTGCCCTGCAGTGGAAGGGGATGGCTTCTTACTACTGCTTGTTAGTTGGTCCCAGGGAAGGATGTAATTATTCTGTAAATCTTTTGAGGTGGAGGCTTTTAATTTTGTACTGTCCTGTTGGTATCCCTTGGACATAGATACTTGCCGATTAACAATATATATATAATACCTGTAATGCACAATATATAGTCTATAGATATTGATATAGAAAGCTGCAAATGTCAAGAGAAAACATGGCTCAAGACCACTGTTACCAGGGTCTAATTAGACATTGCTGGCATCCTTACCTACTAGGTCAGGTCTTCAGTGAAAGATTTAGTTCTGAGTGCTTATGCCTTATGAAACTGTCATTTTTTTAAATCCAGGCTTAATGCTCTTCCTTCTGAATAAATAGGTTAAATGTGCTGTGTTAATTTGAGAGAGAATGTAGCAGTGAGAGGCAATCGCATACAATTGGAAAGAAATATTTACGGTCAGTTTAGCAGGATCAGCTATCAGATGACCTCTGACATCTACAATCATCTACTAAAGAGCTAATTAGCTGTAAAAGTAGATGACAAGTCAATTGCATCAGCACAAAGAATGAATTTGTCTTTTGGGGTTTTGCTGATAAAAAAGTCTGGTGGATAAAGATAAGCAAAGAGCCACCTGCGTGTGAAAAGCAAACTTTGCTGGAAGAAGCTTAAAACAAGATGCAGTGGCAAGCAGAAGCATGAAGGCAAAGTAAAGGTATGGGATGAGGGGATGCTTGTAGTGAAACGGGTGGAGGGCCTCATACCTACAATGAGGTAATGAAGCATAGGAGAATATTCAGTCTATGGACATTAGACTTAGCCCTGTGCTGATTTGGATTGTTCTGGCTTTAAAAGCTGCACGTCCTTATTGCAGCTCTTAAGGCTGCTGTTGACTATATTAAATGGTATGTTTACCTGGGAATGAAGTAAAGGCATCTTCTTGGATGCTTTTAAACACCTGCTTCTCTGCACAGAGTTCTGTGCTTATTTTTGTGCACACAACCGGCTTACTTCTGCGCACCAGTTTCCAGTGGGACTTGCTCCAGGCTCATGTCTCAATCTTCTCCATTTCTGTTTGTAGCCTTGACACAATTTAAAGCTTTCTTCACATTGGCAGAAATTGAAGATAATTGTTCTGTAGCTTTGAAATTTGCTCCAAATAGCTGGAGAGAATGCTTGACCTGGTCAAGTGAAACTCTGTTCTGCTTTCTCAGCTTTGCCTGCTCCTTAGACATGTTTCTAGCTCCTGCAAGCAGATACAAGGTGGTGGAACAGCCATATGGCCTGTCTGTCAGGGGGGTCTTGAGGGAGCTAATGCTTGGAGGGGTTGAGACCTTTTGAATAGCGTTGAGAAGATCCTATGTGAGGGGTGCAACAACAAGCTGTTTGGCCCTACACTGCACAGAAGACCTTCTGGACCACACTCATCTTTTTTTCCTCTTTGTGTTCCTCTATTTTCTGCAAAGTTCTATTCTATGATTTAGTCAGGTTTTCTCCTGTCAGTCCTGTGCCATGCTGCTCTTTGCATAGCCACATAACATCATGCACTGGTGGCTTTACCCAGTAACAAGTCAGGGTTATTCCTTCCCTCTTGCTGCTTCTGAAATGCTGGTTGTCATTGTGAATGTGGTTTATAGCACTAAATCATTTTATGACTGGCTCTACTAAGAGCATTCTCTAGAGGCTTAAAAAAATACTAGTTAAAAAAATACAGTGAGGGGAAAAATAGGAGTGACTGTGCTTTCTCATACATATTATAGGCTCTGTGGAACATAGTAAAACTACTTGGCAAAACTGATTCCCATTTCTAGAGTAGTACAATTAACTACATTGACTATAAACCTAACTGATCTAGAGATATAAAAGATAAGGAGCATTTACTTAACCCCTTGTGAAGGGGACCTGTAAGGAGTTATACTCACATGCATAACCACGGTTGGTGGTTTATGCCATTCTGGAACCATCTGTGTTAGCAAGTGGGTAAGGGATGGCTGCCACTAAATTTTGTAGAAAGGGCCACTGTGTAAGCAGCAAGCAGCTGCTGAGTGTCTGGAGTGCTAGCCCTAACCCAGGCCAGGTTTGTTCTCAATTTTTTTTGCTGTTGAAACTCTGACAGCTGTTACAATTGTGGCAGCTGTTTTATCTTCATTGCATGATTTTTAAAAGGCAACTCAGGTCAATTCCTAAGGTTCATAACTGAGCACAAATCCTCACTGAAGCTGAGGGGAGTTCGATTGTTCCACAAAACTGGCTCAGTTTGTAAACTGTAACTATAGGGAAGTCTCAAAACCCCTTGAACTTGGTAACTGATACACCACCGTAAACTCTAGTTAATAGAAGCCACTGGGAGCTTTGCCTAGCCTTCTTGACCCTGTTCTTTCATAGCTGACCTACTTCAGCTTTTATTTTTACTTCATTTGTAAGTGGTGAGGAAGACAACATTGCCTAATCAGTTAAAGAGCAGCTTAAGATGCAAAGATCTGAGTCTGGTTTCCATTGGTACTGCTCATTTGCTGTAGGACCTTCTCTGAGTCTCAGTTCCACAGCCTGTAGAAGGAAGATAATGACGCTTGGAAATTATTGGGGAAGTTTGTTAACAAGCTTGTTACTAGACAGCCTCTTCCATTAGCAATGTTGAGAAGTGATGGGAACAGCGTTTATTTTGAAATTCTCCTGATAGCTTTGTGCTTCCCATACTCATTCGCCACCTTCTTCTGTATTCTCTTCAGCATATGTTGTGCATCTGTTGGTGAGGGAGTATCTCCCACTCTGAATGAAGAGCCAAGCAGTCCTAGCTGAGGGACAGATTCTGCTTTGGACAAAATGAGATGCTGTTGCAAAATGACTGCATTGCTTTCTGGTGAAGCAATCCTAAATTTTTTTTCATGTAGGCTTTGACAAGTAGCTGTTGTCAACAGTATGTTTTGTGTTGATGTTGCTGTATGGTTATGTAGGGGATAGCTAAGGGCACCAAAACGATGCAAAATCCCAACTTCTGCCTCTTTCCACTGTGACAAAGAGCATAAGCTGATTTTGAGATACCTGTGGTCAGTTGTGTGGGGTTTTTTTTTTTGGTTTTGGTTTTTTTTTTCTTCACCATGTGTCCTGATGATCTGGATGATAAATTCAAGGTAGCAATTTGAAAGGGCGGGATTAATTTCCTGGCCAAACAGCAGCATTCCTGAGGCATTCAGCCAGGAACTCATAGGGCAAGAGCACTGTGGCAGAAAGTACTTTATGATGTGATTTAACTTTTTGGTAGAAATGCTTCAACAATAAAAAGAAATACTTGTCAAACTAAACTACAGTCCAGAGCAGACTGTGCTTTTATAAATATAAATAATGCAAGTTTAGTTAGATTTTTTTTTTTTAGTTTGAAGTCATTTGAGGATGTGGGGCATGGTAAAGAATCATCTATTGAAGTCTGCATCAAAACTCAACTGTTTGTGTTGCTTTTCATATTTTTAATAGAAATTATTTTTTAAACTATCTTTTTAAATGATTTATTAAAAAGAAAAGCATTTTCTTCTGTTGTTGTCACCTTGTATTTTATTCAGACTTTTTTATCATGCTCATCTCTGCGATGCATGAATGCTTAGCTACCACTGCACCACAGCAGACCAGCATGAAATGATATAAAAGACTATCACACCAGTGAGAAAATATGATTGAAGATTTTAAAGGGCTGTATAGGTCAGGGAGAGCACCTTGAATCTGTGAAATTTGACTGGCAACCAGTGGGTGATGGAGATGAAATCAGAATTACTTGCTTGCTCCATCTGGTGCCAGTGAGAATCCCAGCAGCAACATTTAGTACCAGCTGCAGTCTGTTAATTGTGTGTTCAGGGAGACTGGCAAAAAGGGCATTACAGTGGTTCAAACTGAAAGAAACAAAAGCAGGAGCAAATATCTCTGGTTCTGAAAGCGCAAGTTGCTGGCACAATTAGGTAGTGTTTCTGAAGTAAAACATGATGCACTGTTCAACAGAGACCTTCAGCCGCAGGTGTTTAATTCCAGGTGTGAGGAAAAAGTTTGTCTCCTAGATTAATTACAAAGGGAATAAATTGCAGTGATGCTTTCAAAATACATAAACAAAGTAAGAGACTGAAGGCAGAATAGTAGATTACTTTTGTGGTAGTTGTGTTTAAGTTTAATTAAAGAATGCTTCAGAGACTTAGTCTAGGCTTTGGTACGGCAAAGCAGCAGCTTTGTTGGAGAAGAGGGTGTAATTTGGTGCTAAGTCAATAGTATGACCATATGAACATAATGTAACAGTGGTGATGGTTCAGTTTGACTTGGGAATTGATGTAAAAACAAGTACCTGGAAAGTGTCAGGATTTATGGATCTATATCTCGGTAGTGGCCAAATGGAGAGAAATAAGAGGGGACAGATCTGGACCTTTCTTATCTAGGCTTATGTGTCAGAAGAAAGAGGTGCAGAGGGCCCCATTCAGCATTCTTATGTGCCTTACCTTCCCGTGTGAAGAAACATGGAGTTTGAGTCTAAGCTTGTCTAAAATAAAGAAATTTCAGGAAGCAGTGGGTAATGAAGGCATGGAAATCTTAAATGGCAGAAGCACAGCATCTAATATCAAAATACCAGGAGGGCAATAGGAGCTGAGTTTTAGCTGTGCCTGCCTGTCCTGCTTATCACAAATGATGTAAGATAGTTGAGTGCTCTCTACATCGTACACTGACAAAGCTCATGCACTTGGTGGAACACTCAATGTACCTTCTTGGAATGCTTTGCCTTTCAAATCTGCAAGCAAACAGCTGACTCTGCATTGCAGTGTTTGCTCTACTTGTCCTCATCAGATCTGTACAAGCTGGAGGAAAGGTGTTGACAAAAGTAATCAATAGAGTAAAGAATGATGAACCAATGAAAAGAATCTGACTGAAAGGCCAGGATGGAGACCACAACAGTCATGACAGTATCATAATCATGATTTTTTGGGGATGGTAAATTAAAACACTAGCACAGAAATAACAGGATCAATAATTTAAACCTTGGCAAGTGTAAGGTTATAGAAGAAAAGGCCAATAGCTGTAACTGTTGTGCACAAAAGAGCACTTTCTCTACTCTGTAGAGAAAAGTGTGTTTACCAGGATAATCATCAGTTGTGATGCAGTTCTAGGCCTGTTTTCAGACTCCTTCAAATAGTGACAATATGCCAAAGAACTGGAGGGTATGGAGGAGAAAATGCTTTTACATGCAGCAATTAGAGAAGTTGGGTTTCTCCTGGGTTTTACTGCTTGTGTGACCTGGAGCACAAGAGAGTTTACTTCCTAATGTCTCCCTTTTCAGCTACAAAAGGATTGCGCCTTTTAAATTTGTGTTTTGAGAGTACTTTGCTGTACTTGCATGGAAGGCAAATGTAGACATTCATACGCCACTTTCAGCTTTGCATTAGAATGATGTGGTTTGGTGTCAGCTGCAGTAAAGCTGTGGCTTCAGATTGTGATTCACAAATTCTCCTAATGTTAATATTTGCCATGCTTGGAGTTGAGAGTAAGAATGACTGAAGGGTTACAAGATTTGTGTAACCAGGCAGGACAGTGTCATTATGGATAAGCAAATCAGTTCTGATTAAGTTTATGACAGTACTCCTTTGTACAGATGCTGAGTTCTACTTTGCATGAGCTGAAAGCTCTGCTTCCATTTGTAAGAAACTGAAAGGCTGAAAAGGGGGAGGGGGAGGCCCAAAATCAAATGAAGAAAGGAAGTGAAATACAAATACTGGAGTTGAAAGAGAAGTATATAGGAAAATAAAAAGGGAAAGGATACGCAATAGCTTTTTTAGGTGTTTTGAGGAGCTGTATTTGTTAACAAAATGAGAGGTTGAGGCTGGCAGACATCTTCAGAAAGAGTCTCTCCAATTCTTGCTCAAGTATGGTCAGAGAGAACAGCTTGCCCAAGATCTTGTCCAGTTGAGTCTTCAGTACCTGCGTGGGTGGAGACTTTACAACTTCACTGGCCAAGGTGTTAAATTGTTTGATCATCCTCATGCTTAAGATTTTTCTTTCCGCAAAGAAATTTCTTTATATTTCATTAGTGCCCATTGCCTCTTGTTCTGTAACTAGGCACCACTCAGCAGCCTGGCTCCCTCTGCTTTACACCATTTCTTGCTCCCTAGCTGAACAGTCTCAGCTCTCAGGTTCTCTTCATGTGAGCAGTCCCCTGATCACCTTTGTGAGCTTTTGCTGGACTCACCACAGTAAGTGAATGTCTGTCTTATACCAAGAGCCCAGCACTGAACCTGACACATGAGGTTTCTCTCATGGGAACCAAGTCAAGAGGAGTCATGTCTCTTGACCTCCTGGTTAATCTCTTCTTGACGCAGCAGTTTTCAGGAACTGATCTTTGCAAAAGATCAGCACTAAAAAAACCAAACAAAAACAACCACCAAACCAACATAACAAAAAAAACACGAAAAAAACCCCAAACACAAACAACAAACTTCTGAGCATGCTAACAAATTCCCAAGAACACTGTGGTCTTGAAAATGTGATCACCAGTATGCCAGTTCCTTAGTGGTTGCAAGCCCACTGCCTACAGTATTTGATGTCCAAATGATTTAATTTAAGACTTTGATTTCTGAAGGAAGTTTTTATATCATATCTAAATGTTAAGATACACTTTAAAATTAGTTTTTTTCCAGCTTGTGTATTACATTGTACTAGCCCAGCTCAGTGCAAGTTACCCGCTCTGAAAGTAGAAAGGAATGCTATTTTGTCCTAAACCTAAAATTGTAGTTGGTGTGCTGCAGGTTTTGGCTGCAGTCTTATTTTGTCATCATGCATAAAGAGGAAAAGTAATTTCTAAAATGGTCTTTAAAAGCATTTATTTCCTGTGTACCTGTGATCAAATCTTGCAGTTGTTAAGTCCCTACAGCAAACTTCATGTGACCATTGTTATTGACTCTCTTCTGAAAAGATTGACAATTGAATCTGCAAAAATTTCAGTGAGTGTTCTTAATTCTGTTGT
>JAVSBS010009616.1:0-28406 GCA_033124195.1 Coracias cyanogaster
GAGATGCTAGGACAAAGGTTGGACTTGATGACCCTGGAGGTCCTTTCCAACCATAATGATTCTGTGATTCTGTGATCTCCACCCACGATGGTTTGCCATCACCCCGGTTATACGGAAAGGCTGATGCTGTTTAGATTTGTCTGGTAGGTTAAACCTGGTAAGAGGATGCTGTTCTGCTAATGAGTCAGCAGAATAGGGTTCTGAAAGAGGAGTGACTGGGCTCTAAAGTGGCAGACATAAAAGTGACTGGCAGAGGTATGTGGCTTACTGACTGGGTGCACCAGAGCCATCTGGATCAGATCTTAGCAGTGGCTGCTGCTATCTAGCTAACTGCCCATTTCTTTTTCTCTAGGTACCTTTGGGCGCATCAGTTGCCACGGCAGCTTGCCACTCTCCTACTCCACAGTCAGCGCAGGTAAGAAGACTTGTGCTCCACTTTGGGGACCTTGCTATGTGGTGTTCTCACAAAGGAGGCAATCTGCGGCTACAAAGACCTTGGGAGAAGGTACTATTTACCCCTTGTCACATTTTTATAACTGCTCTCTCTTTTACAGGCCCTATCTGTACCTCAGTGGCAGATGCAGCCATTGCTTACAGTATCCTTGCTGAGCCAGATCCGCTCTATCCATATGGTAGGTGAGCCCTCTCCCTCCCTCAGCCCAGGTGCCCTGCCTTCCTAGAGGCATCCTAGATAAAAGGATGAACTCTTGTTTGTTCTCTGCAGGACTAAAACAGCCGAAAGCGACCCTGTCTGGTATGTGTGCTCCTGACCTGAAAGGCTTGAAACTCGGAGTGGACTGGGCATTTTTTAAGGTGCCTGTTCTATCTCTCTCTTTCTGCTGCTTTGCAAAATGCATTCACTGTTCTTTTGCCTGTCATCATTAGAGCTTCTCATATTTAGACCTATAATTGGGAGAGAATATAGCCTGAGTGAAAACATCGACAGGGATAGATTTTTTTTTTTTTTTTTTTTTTTAATTTTTTTTTTTTCTCCCCCTCTGAGGCAGCCTTCTGATTCAGTCTGTTGGGGGCATGAGGAAAGATAACAACCATACAGTTAATAACAGCATGCTTCCTCATACTGCTATTTCTATTGGAAGCAATGCTTCTGAACTGATTACAAAAGGCAGTTAGTTTAAAATGAGGAAAATCTGTGTATCCATTTGGTGACAGTGCTGTAGCTGCTGAGTGGTATTTCATCATTCCAAGGTAGAAACTGGGCTCACAACTCATTCGACTTGGCAATTGTAATGCAACTCCACACATGGGCTAAGGATTTCTTCCCTGGAGGAAAACAAGGACTCCTTCACTGGGGCAGAGCCAGAAAAGGAGGAATATCCTCTCCTCTGGAGAAGATGAACTTTCCTTTTCCTTTAGGATGTAACCTGAAAGCTGTTCTTTTGGAGCAGGTGGCCTGAGGCAGTCCTGGAGGGCTGCATTTTACTGCCATTAGGGACATGAGCAAGGAAAGCTCTCTGAGGACTGAAGTCCTGGTGAGTGCGCTCACCAAGGAGAGGAAGGCAGTTTACTAAAATCTGCTTAGTTCTTTCCTCTTATTTTCTAGGCATGTGATGCTGAGGTCCTGTGCATCTGTGAGAAGGGTAAAGAGGAAAAGTCTCTTAATCTGCCTGATGTTATGGTATCACTTGGTGCTATTCTTACATATGCGTTAAAAGAAAAACTTCTCCCTGAAGTCCTTTAAGGCAGTTGCTGAAAGAGGTCTGACTGGACAAACAGCAGTAGCTTTGTATTAGGGAAGCCCTCCTGACAGCTGAGGGTTAAAAAGCCCGGCAGTTGTAGGCTTGTCAGATTACAATGGAAGAATGCAGTCCAGTGTGTTAAGCCTCCCTCTGCATAAAGACAGGTCTGTGCTCAGTAATACTGACTCTGCAAGCTTTAATGGTAAAGGACTTCTAAGGGAGTGACTAGTTTCACAATGTAATGTTCAGTGGGAAATACAGGTCTTTGTGATGTATCCAGTGCTCTGGTATTTCCCTGAAATCAGTCAAATGTGCCTTTAGGGTGGCTTTGTCAAATTTTAGACTAAGCAAAATTGACCCTGATGAGTACTTGGGGGTGGGGGAGAAAGGCTCTGTGTGCCTGGTATAGTAGTTGGCCTGTGCACTGGAGCTGAGATAGTTCACAGTATTCAGGCTTTGTTTGCCTGGGTTTTCTTCAGCCTCCTTATTTCTATAGACACGCTTCTACATGTGTAGTTTTCTTAGGAGAGATGCACTATAAGCCACAGAAATAGGCAAGCTTGGCTATTCATGAAGAAGCTGGGGTCAAAGAATTAAGGGGATTCTTTTTACACTGCAAGAGGTTGACTTTTCCCAGAGTCTTGGTGTTCAGCCTCGTTGAAGTGCACCAGTATTTAGTGAACTTGCACTGTTGGCTTGGTCTCTTGAGCTCCTCTACTGTTATGGTTCAGAAGAGGCTTTGAAGGGGAATCTCATGAAGCTAAATAATCATTTCATGCTGATAGACTACTGGTCGTGTCAAGTGCTCAGGGAAGCTTTGTCAGTCCACCTTTACTCTGGGCTAAATGGGTGTAGCGGTTAAGTTAGGAACATTGAGATCTAGTTAGGCTGAAGGCTTTTCCTACAAGAAGCAGCTGCAGCAGTCTGCAGGCCACATAATGCACTGAAGATGCTTTCCTTGTAATGGCTTATGGGGTCTCTAACTTCTCAAGGGGGTGGGGATTTGCAGCCCTTCCGTGAAGCCTGGTGAACTCAGGGGCGCTGTCTGTGCTTTACCTGTTCTGTACACAGCTGTGGAGCACCTGCAGAGTTTGGGAGCCAGCGTGGTTGAAGTGTCTCTTCCAGAGATGGAGGAAGTTCGAGTAGCACACGTAGTCTGCATTCTCAGTGAGATGAGGGACTTCCTGAACCCTGACTTCAATAAACATTTCCAGGAAATGGTAAGTAGCAGCAGCTTGCGTCAGTGGCGGTAGTTGTCCCAGCTGATACAGAACAAGTGTCGTGTCAGTGAGAAACCTGAGGCTCTCCTGCTTTTTCTATGGCAAACCACCTGTTGGGTGACTACTGATACAGGAGAGCAGGCCTGGAAGAGAACTCCTGGCCCATCACATTCAGTTTCTTGCAAGCAGTCTCATGATCAATGTTTTGGCTTTCAGAATTTGGAGACTCGGGCTACCTTGGCCTTGGCTTCCCAGTTCACAGCTCTGGATTATATTACGGTAAGGACCATACTGTGGTGAAGGCTGAAGGGAGGAACCTAGTGAAATTGTAAAGGTGGGGGAGAGGATTCTCTTAACCTCCCCATGTATATGGAAAGGTATCACCCAGCTGTACTGTCCTCTGCTGTGGAAGCATGCTGAATGGTGGGGCACCACAGGGGACATGCCACCGGGACTGGTGTCCTACAGCTTGATTCCAAACTGCAGGAATGGTGTCTTCTTCTGCAGAGGCATAGTCTCTGATGGGCAGAGTCTGTCAATACCAAATATGAGCCTGAACCAAGACGGCCCAGTCAGACAGTAGTCTCTCTGCTTGCAGGCAAATCGACAGAGAACTCGGAACATGAGATTTGTGCGAGAGATCTTCACCACTGTGGACTGTATCCTCACACCAGGTATTGGCAGTCTAGGCCAAAGAACTTGTCCCCAGCAGTTCTCTGGTGCATTTTATGAACAGTTACTCCGTTAACTTTCCCCTTCCAATTTTAAGAAAGTGCCATTTCGCAAAGACATTGCTGTGCCTCAAGCCTTTAGGAGAAAATGCAGCCTGGTTAGAAAGACTGCTGGGTATTTCTATAGATTTGCTGTGTATTTCTAGGCTGACTGCCTATATCCTTGGCAGTGAGAAACTCCTTGATACTTGAAACGGGAGCTGCACAGGAGGGGCATCTACTTATGTACAAAGGTGTTCTTGCTCTAAATAGAAACTGCTTTAATTCATAAATCCCTGGGACTTGATCACATTCCAGGGGTGTGAGCTTGCATCATCAATGTGTATCAAACATGTGGCTTTAAGGAACTGAGCTGTTCCTTGAAAACTGCCCACTGCCTGACTCTTCCTTTGCTCTTTAAGCACTGCATCAGGTTGCCCAGAGAATCTCCATCCCTGGGGATATTAAAAAAACCATTCAGACATGGTCTGGGGCAGCCTGCTCCAGCTGCCCATCCGTGAGACAGAGGTTTGGACAAGACGACCTCCTGAGGTCACTTTCAATCTCAGTCATTCTGTGATTCCTCCACAGCTGTTGCTTCCACTGCCCCAAGAATCCATGAATCTGACCTCTTGACTGGGAGCAGCGATTTGTCCCTCATAATCCGGTGCATGAGGTAAGAATAAGAAGAGTGCTGTCTGCACTAAGAAAGCAAAAGTTTGGGAACAGCTGGAGATTAGCTGTACTGACTCTCCGAAAAAAGAATGACTTTGCTGCTGTGCCAAGGCAGGAATGCTGACAACAGCTTTTCCCCCAGGTTCATGCAGCTTGGTAACTTGACTGGGATTCCAGGCCTCGTGGTCCCCATTGGATATTCTACTGCTGGGCTTCCTATTGGCTTCCAGGTCAGTATTGGCTCTTTGTGCACACCGGGTCACAAAATCCCCAGCTGCCTTTGTCCTGAACCACTATAATCAGGTTCCTGCTGTTCCACACATGACATTTGACAGGTACTGGTAATAAAGTTTTAAATTGTGGGTGAAGAGACTTGCCTTAGAGCAACTCATTCCTGAATGGCAGAGGGACTCTTCAGGTATCTGGTTGGTAGATAAATTTCTCTCTCTACTGGCATCAGCACTCACTATCTGTCACTTCCCTCTCCTCTCTTTTCCTTATTTCTCCATTCTGTAACTTTAAGTCCTTCCTTGCTCTTCTCCCTCTTGGAATGGGTCTCATGTAAATGAAAGGTCCGTGTGTTCTTTTGGTGCTGTTGGGGGGGGAAACAAAATTAGTTAACGTTTTGCAGGGCTTTCAAGAGCGTCTATATGTGATGATTGTGATGCTAGTGTTTTGTTTTGTTTTTTTTCTTCCTCCTTTCTCTCTGTGTCTCTCATCTTCTCCAAGGTCATGGCAAAATGGTGGGATGAAGCTGTTCTTCTGAGGATTGGCCTGAAGCTAGAGGAGTTTCGTCACCAGACCAAAAAGCCATCAATTTATTATGACGTCCTTGCATGACAGAGAGATCGAGATGGGAAATAAGTATTTTTTTTTTTCCCCTAGTCTGAGCTGACCAAGTATGAGAGTGGACTTGTTTTCAATGTTCATCTGAATAAGGCTTAGTAGAAGGCCTGTTTGAGGAATGGGGAGGAATGCTGACCTAAGCAGGCACTGATGCTGAGCAGGAATCACTTCTACCCTGTTTGTTATTGGATGGCCCAGTTTACAGTGGGGAGATCAACTACACCAGCAAGCTCCTCACTGTGTTTTTGCCAACAGAAGCTGCAACTATCTTCTGCAACTTCTTTCCGTGTAGGGGTCCTGTGTAAAGATGGAAGACAGTTGCATCTACAGGACTGCACACAGGCAGTTCATACTACTGTGCATGGAAAGGTACAATCCCTAGACCTTAAACCTTCTTCCAGAACTTGTGCTCCAGGATATAACAAAGGTACTGGTTTTGAGGTGGAGAGGCAGCTTCCCTTTAGAAATCATGGCTAGCTCCCTTGGGATGAGGAGGATCTCAACATACCTGCAATAAGGTAGTATGTGTTATGACCCCTTACTTAGCTCCTCAGAGCGAAACAGAAAGCCTGGAGCTATGGAAGTGTCACTGTGCTTCTGTCCCTCATGCTGCAAGCAGCGTGAGGTCAGCCTATCTGTTGCAGGCAGTACGGGTGTGCTCACTGTATGAGCAGTCCTACCTACCTTCAGCCTTCTGTGCAAGGGAAGGAAAAAGCAAAGCGTGAACCCCCATCAGCTCTGACCCAAAGCTCCGGTTCAGGGTTCTGGTGTTCTGTGGCACATCCCTGTTTCCCAAGCTAAGCCTTCAGGAGCTTCTTTTCTCCCACTGGTTGCTTAAGTATAAGCCTACTGTCATTTAAGTGAAGAAACTGAAGAAATTACCTGGCACTGCTATGAAATAACCACTTAAGGGGTGCTGAGGTGAAATTTGTGTGGTACTGGAAGTAGGAAATACTCCTGAGGTACTGCAGGGGCTTGAGGAGACCTTACTGCAGCCTTTAAGTATTGAAAGGAGGCTTATGGGAAAGATGGGAACAGAATTTTTAGTAGGGCCTGTTGCATTCTATGATTCTAAGAGTTGAAGCTGGATGCAAGAAAGGTGTTGCACAAAGCGTGTGCAGCAAAGAGCCTGCTCTAGGTAAGAAGCTAACCCCACCTTACCCCAACTGTGCTTCCTGAAGTGATCAAGGTAGAATTAAGACATGGATGAAAGATGAGGCTATACTACATAAAGCATGACATTAAAGGAGCAGAAGCTAGAGTCTAGAAGACTATACTTGTACCACAAGTACATGCGTCCTCCCAGCAGCACTAGGACCACATGAAAGAAAAGGCCTAGGAGTAACCAAAGCTAAGCATTTGTGTCATCTTGGAGTAGCTTGAGGTTAATGCTCAGAGGCATCTCCTGTTGCCTACCTCCTCAGGCATCCTGGGCTTGTGATCAGGCTGCTGGAGAAGCTGTCCATACACCAGAGAAGATCACTGTAGTCTCACTTGGCTTGGAAGGAAAGGAGGAACAGAAAGTAGTTGCAGTTTCTCCCCACCACTAAATCTAATCTAAACAAGGTATAGTTTAGATTTTTTTTTTTTCCCCCCATGCATACCCATTCTTTAAAGAGAGCTGGCACTTTACTAATGGCTACAGTTAAGTCAGATGGCATCTGAATGGAAGAACATTGCATTGCTGTCTCCTCCTTAATTACTTGAGTTAAAGCATCAACTCCTACCATCTGCTGTCACCAGCATCCACAGTTAAATTAATTATATGGTTCATACTGTCTTTTATCTTCTATTGCTTTCTGTGACACTGCCACAACAAATATTTTTCACTAGATTCTACTATAGTTCATCTTTATGGAGAACAGTTTAAAAGGAAAGTATTTCCTCTGTTATTAATAAGTTATTAAATACTACCACCATACTTTGAGTGAAATGCTGCAGCAGTGCATTGTATAGCAATAAGGGAGTTGGTAACTGTTTGAAAAGAGGAAGTTTCTGCCAGGAACAGTACTGCTTGAAGGAAATGGCTGAATGTTCCCTAATTTAATGGATTAGAGATTGATGTTTAAAATAAGCAGTTAACATCCTGTTAGATTAAGCTATTTATTTCAAAAATCTTCCTAAATGATATACTACCTTGAAATTATAATATGTAGTTCATTCTCAGGGTAGAGGGGGAGGGAGCTCAAGTTACTAAGAGGACAAATAAGAGCTAAAGTAAAGAGGTTTTGTTATTTTTTTAAATACTTGCATCCTGCTAACAATAGGAAGAAGGAACTGAGAGCTTTTACTGACAGTAGTTTAGTCTGTCTTGCTGCACTGCTTCCTCCCCTTCCCTTAACTGGTATCACATCAGCACACGTTTCCACTGCAAGTCTTCCCTGGTATTGAGGTTAGTAGATAAACTTTACTTGCCCTGGTGAAAGTCCTCTGTGGTTCCTTTCTTTCCCTCTGCTGTCAGCTTATCTCCAAGTCCTACAGCAGACCTGCTTCCCCCTTAGCAGCCATTCTGTCCCCACAGTACGCAATAGCAAGGCAGTTGTGTGAGCAAAGCGGACCCAGTGACCACACACACACACAATCCCGTTGCTTCACATAGATATATGTATGGGTATAGATATACGGTATATACACACTGATTTTTATATATATAAAATAACACCTTGTTTATAAAGCGACATTTAATTGCCACTGGTTCCCTTCCCACCCCACAAAAAAACAATAGTATACAAAATATAAAATATTTTAAATATTTATAAACGCTGCAAGAAAAAAATAGAACTGTACGAAAATATTTTTTTTTTCTGAGGTTCCTTCCCTCCCCTGTGGGAAGGGAAAGAGAAGGGGTACACGTTTGGCCAGCCTAGTGTGCCTTGAGTCCATAATTGTTGAGTGGGTAGGAATATGCCCTGCCTAATACTATCCGGTCCCGCAGGAGCTTAAATAAGACATAGTAATTGCAGAAAAGGATGAGGGCCATGGAGAGGGTATGGTTCCATTTCTCTGAACGCAGCAGGGAGTAGAGCTGGTAGCAGACCACGCTGCCTTCGATGAGAATCAACAGGTTGAGCAGCCGTAATGGACGGTGAAAAAGGAACTGCAGGGAAACAGTTATGAAGGACAGACTTCTGTAATTCATTGCAACATTAAAATGAGGAGGGGTATGTACATAATGCTGTCAGGCACCACTGAGCTAGCGACCGGTGCTGGGCAGAAAAAAATGTCTATTCCAACCACCTCTAGCTGCTTCTTGGGGAATAAGAAACAAGGCACGTAAAAGTGTTGGTTTGCTTGAGAAGGGGAGGACAGGTGAAATAACCTCTTGGCCAGCTGACATACTTTCCCATTGCCCTGGAAGGTGCTAACTAGAACCCTCTTAAAATAGGAGAGCTGCGTCACCATGATGAGAAAGCACCGACACAGCAGCTGTGGCTTCCATCTTGCCCAGACACCACTAGTGCCACAGCGGGAAAGCCCCTCTGCTGCAAGCAGTGTTTAGCAGCCACAGGCTGTTGTGCAGCACTGAGCTCTTGTTCTGCGCAGTCTGCTCTGCTGCAGTGAGGTTTGAGCCTCTTGTGCCTCCCACCACCCTCACGTGTCAAGCAAGAGAAGAGATACTTGCATAGAAGCGGGCATGGGACACATCTGAAGGCACTGCTACGTTGTAAGGCCCAACTGCTTTATACAGGCATCGGCTGCGTCGCACCAGAACTCCCTGTGGCCATATTGTGTTTTCTGACCAGCTGTGGGGAAAGAATGGCAGAGCATTAGTGTGTGCTTCCCAACTCCCTGAGCGTGGGCTCACAGGAATGGACTGCATCTTGGAAAAGACCAGAGCCTTTGCCACAAGGACATGTCCTAGCTCCCACTGGAAACACACAGAGAGGTGATCACAAGCCCACCAGATGGACTCGGACTGAGTAATGTGAACAAATGGCTCCCAGTGCAAGAACACAGCCCACTGCATCGGAGCGGGCCAGCCCCTGCACAAGCTACTTCTCCAGTGGCCAAAAAGCAAGCATTGGTTTTGGGAAGGAATCAGCACTGACTGGAGGAGCTCAGACAGCTCTCTAAGCAGACAGTTCTGTTCCTAGGGAACAGAAAGACCAGCAGAGTTGAATCTGTGACCCTTCGCACTGTGGGGAATGGAGAAGTGTCCTCGGTAGATAAGCACTGCCGATACTTGCTTATCTACTAGAATGTCTTCCTGGCCCCTTGCTGGGCAAGCAAACCCCTCCCCTTCCCCACACTCACATATGCTGTGGAGCATTGCTGTAGGAACCATGTTCTAGTTTCTGCCACTTGCCGAGGTGGGCAGCTGATCGGTGGAGCAGGTCACAGTACTTGGGAGGCAGCAGTTGAGTGGTGAGCATGACAAAGGCATTGATCCACACCATGATGAGGTGCTCACAGGACCACCGCATGTCATAGTACTGGGTGCTCTGCAGAGAGACAAGACAAGAACTTGGCACCACTGTCACAATACAGAGGAAGGAATGACAAGGGATGTACTGCGTGCGCATCCAGCAGACCCACACCACACATACAGGCATGCGCTTTTGGACTGGTGATTTCAGAGGGTTACAGCTTAGGAAACATTCAAGACTCCCTTCTCCTTGACCTGAAGGAGAAAAGGCAAGGGGATGATGCTGCAGCTGGTGCATCTCCTTCTCCAGCAGCAGATAACAAGGGGGTTTGCTCACCATAGAACTACCCCAGAAGCACCAATTGCACCAAGACTGCTACACGGACTGTGGAGCCCTGCCCATTTCACTACACCAACTGGAGCTCGTTCAAGTTATAAAAATGATAGATTAAAAAAAAAAAAAAAACCAAAACACAAAACCAAAACAACCTCCACACTGACAAGAGGTTCTTGGATTTAGCTTGCCAAGCATCCTAGCTGGCTGTCTTTTCTAACAGGCTGACCACTGAAGCCTCTGATCCAAGCACTCAAAAGCCAGGATGTTGGATCTGAGACAGGTTAACACCAGGTTCCCTTTTCAAGGAAGACCATGGCTATCCATCTGCCTAGGACGGGGTGGGAGAAGGGGAGTTAGTAAGTGGGGTGATGGGACTAGAGGTGCGTCACATTTATGGCAATACCTATCCGCCAACCAGGAGCAGTACTAGTGCACTCCGGATGCAGCCATGCTCCGCTATCCGGGCTGCCAAAGGGGAGACAGAGAAAAGGGGAATTAACCAGGAGTCTGGCCTGGCAGCAATTCACACAATGTTCAGAAGGAGACGGCGGGCAGGGGCACAGAGAGAGCCGGACAAGAGCTACCTTCACAAAACACAGCGGCAGGAATGCCACATAGTAGGCACTGAAGAGAGAGTTGAAGAGAACTTCCTTGATCCTACGGTTGAAGTCTGCTTTTAGGCACTCCACTTCATTGCGGATGAGATCTGGGGAGAGGGGGCAGCTGTGGGTGGGGATAGATGTAGGATTATTGAACTGTTCTCTCAGGGATTCCCACAGAAGCGAGAGGAAATCTTTGGGTTTGACCAGGCTGCTGACGGCTGAAGTCCCATCATCCACCATCTGGTCCTGTACCAAGTAACCACAGTCTGCAGGTAGGGGCTGTGCTCTGCTGTCCTGGTGGAAGCAGCACAGAGGCACATAGACACCAAACCTGTAAGGAAAGAAAGGAGAGAAAGAAGGGCTGAAATGACATGAAGCAGGGGGCACCTTCTCAACAGGTGCTGGCCCTTACAAGAGGGACACCACATGGGAACCCTCACTCCAGTAGCTATTGACCAACTCTCCCCAATAGAAGGCTAGAGGCTGCAGCTTTAAAAACTCTGCAGAGCAGCTTCTTTAAATCCCATTTGTGAACCAATGATCTCCATGGCTCAGTCTTCAATAAAGGCCCCTCACGCAAACTGCATAGTAAGGCAATTTGCTTTGTCGCCAGCTCAGTGCCACCTCTTCACATCATCCCCCAGCCACTTCTACTTCCCCTTTAATCATAAAACGAGGAGACAGATTACAGCCAACAGCTCTGCTTGCCGTGGTGGCTCATGCCATCCCTAAGCAGCTAAGTTGCCCCTGCCCTGAAGGTACAAGGTGGTATCACTCACGGGTAGCCCAGGAAGAGAAGGTTGAGAACAGAATGGCTGCGGAAGAGGTTGACCAAAGTCCAGCAGAGCACCCATCCACAGAGGGTGAGCAGCACCAGGCGCACCATGTAGTGAATCACTGATGTTGCACCCACCTGAGAGGCCTGCAAATGGAGAAGAAACATTCAGCAGTCCTGTAACACCAGTGCCAGAACATCAGCACAGGTAGTGCTTGTGGAGGAGGAGCAGGGCACGGGGTGCCAGGAAGCACTATAAAAGGGATGGGCTGCCCTCTTCCTCCCAGAAGTAGGAGATTGACTCTCTTATAAAGGTAAACACCTTTGATTTTAGTTATGATTGACAGAATCCAAAAGATAGAAATAGGCACAAGTTTTAGAGCATGACTAAAACACGGCCTTTAAAAAAAAAAAAAAAATTGAGAGCTGCAAAGCAGAAAATATTTTTGCTCAAGTCCCTTGCTGCTCTGATGATATTCTGGGACAGCCTGAAACACGTTTCCTCTTGCTCCCTCCTTTAGAAGGATTGGGTCTCAGCATTCATTTTCCTAAAGAACTGGAATGTCACAGTTCTTAGAGGGAAGAGAAGATGGCATCCCTTGAGAATCCCAAAACTAGATTTCCACCACTCATCTCTACTGGATGGACAGGCTGCACTCCACTGAGGAAGCACTACTTTCAAACAGACAGCAAGAAAGCTTCTAATTTCCAGAGAGGAGAAGGCAACTGAACTATGAGGAGGTTATTAGGGGTTAAGGCCAAGAGATGGAATACACAAGAACTTGCATGTAAGGTTTCAATGCAGAAATTTCATTCTATGGGAAGTTTTATGGCAGATGTGAACATATATGAAAATGGCAGAAATCGGAGATGAAAAGAGAACTTCAGAGATCCCATCTTCTCCATTTACCTATTCAGTAGGACATAAATGTTCCTTTATTGTATTTACTTGTTTTTAAACTTACTGTTCAGTTGCTTAGCCTGGAGTTGTGTTAACCATTTCAGTGGAAGAACTTAACATTTTCCTCAGCTAACATTTTCATAACCTTTATCAAACATACTTGGCCTGGTTCTGCTCTCACAAACAGAGTCTCTAAATCTGAGGTGACATGACCAGAGTCTCAGAGTTATTGAGTAACCAGGACTGGAAAAGCAGTTCTACCAGCTATTCCTATTTCACTTTAGTATACTTGGACATCCTCCTCCTGACCTTTCCCCTCTTATCTCCTGTTTGTTCTTCACGTCTCAGCTAACCTCCCGATTTGCCTTTCTGCTACCTGACTTGCAATTCTCTCAGCCACTTCTCTGGCACGAGACAGTGAGGTACAGTATTTGCATCTGCAAAGATACAGAAGCAAATGGGACAATTTCATCTCCTAGCTGCAGAGGCAACAGAGCTACCTGATACTGCAGGACAGAAATGGGCTCAAGGAGAAAATTTCAAGGCAGAAGGGCAACCCCTAAATAAAATCTTAGTCCTTCACGCCCGGACTTGTTCTGGGGTAAGAAACCCTCCAGCTATCGAACTTGCAGAACTTTCTCAGGTCATGGACGGTCATGCTCTGCAATCAGTACTACAGGCAGAAGAAGGAACAGTGGGAATGTTACCTCAGAGATGAGGGCCCACACCAGCCTCCGTGCCAGCATCACTGTGATGAATGCCGCCAGGTGATAGTCAATGAGGTGAAAATTCTGAAGGAGGAAAAAGAAAAGGTCTTCACCAGTAGAAGGGACTCTGAAACCACCCGGCTGGGGTGGGACTGGAAAGCTGTGTGCTGACAGCATGTTGGGACCTCATGTAAGCATTCCTCAGGCCTCTCTATTAGGGATGAGGGAGAAGGGAGTAACACAGGAATGTCTTCAGAAGGTCTTCCCCCCATGGAGGTTCCTTCCTCTAGAGGTTTCCACTGAAAACAAACCAAAACAAACCCAAAACCCACCCTTCAGGCAAGTGTTTTAAGGTCAAAGGAAGATGTAGGACCAGAATCCTACTGTGGAGAACAGCTTGCAAGTTATCCTGGGAAAAGCTACTAAGCAACTAGAGCCACGGCAGCCCAGCTGGAGCCCAGAGTGAGCACACCAGCTCACTTTAGCTCTTGGTCTCAGAAATGGGCTGTTAGTGACTAGTGCTCCCTTATAATGAAGTTTACCTGAGAAATGTCATCTTGCTGGGCCATAGATGGGTTAGAAATTAAAGCTGGCTCTGGCTGTATCAACTTAGATACAGCTCTTGGACCCCTCAGTCAAGCCATCAAATGTGTTCTGGCTGGAACAGTTAGCAGACTCTGAATACTGTTGTTTGGGACCTCAAGGACATTTCTCAAATGAGAACGCTTGACTTCTGATGGGAACAAACATATGGCATGCTAAATCCTTTCAGGTAGGAAGCATAAACCAGAATGCTTTTTCTTCAAAGAAAGCTGCATCCAGCATAGCCTAGCTGAACTTCAAACTAACAGCTGGGTAACTGGAACACCAGCACCCCCTGTCGATATAGTTAACTAAGGAGCCACCTCATGCTTCCGAGCAGCAAAGATGCAATATAAACTGAAGGACCACTTCAGAGGCTAGTTTCACTCAGATGAGGTTTGCTGACTCAGGTACAGGTCACTGCCGGCTTGTGCAGCTTATTGGGCTGGGAATAAGACTGAAACTGAGGCAACTGGAAAGTTTACGTAAGCTGAGGATCTGGCTCCCTCCCCAACTCCTCTGCTGCTGATCTGCTGTGAGATCCTAATGAAAACTTCCATCGTGTCCCTTCTCTCAGGCTCTGTCGTTTCTACTGGGAAGGGGCACCCACAGCAGGCTCCTGGAGTCTCAACTCCATTCCAAACCCTAGGGGCTAGCTAGGCTGTGGAAGTATCTGAGAAATTTCCGCGGAAGGAGCTCTGCTGACACCTCTCTCTCACCTTGCACGTATTTTCTCCCCTGTAACATGGGGGGTGACATGGCCTTGGCTGACACGGGTGCATGTGAACTCCCTTTCACCCCTTTATGGCAAATGCTCTGTGATTCCTGGACTGAAGAAGCATGAAAAGAAGCTGTGTAATGACAAAACCTGAGTGATGGCATTTGCTGGGGAACTCACCAGAGAGGTGCAGGAAGCAGGGTGATTGTATGGGTACCACCAGACAGTCTTGTAGATGTTGATGTACTGAATGAAGAGGGCTACCAGTAGGTAGATGAAGAACAGGAATTCAAAGAGAAGGCTCCCATCCAGTGGCAGTTCAGGGATCCGGCAGTGACGTACAGGTTCTGGAGTAATCAGCGCTGTGATCGGAGGCGCAGAGAGGCTAATGGCACTACCATTCCTGAAGCAGACAGATAGCACTCACTTGGTAAACATTCTACGTCACCTCTACTGTTTCTCAGGACAGGAAGTGCTTGTGGTTGTGAATCTGGAACGGGATGTTGCTAGAAGAGAGATGGCAGCAGTCTTGCATTCATATTTCTGGTGCAAGACTGGTGGTGAGCTTCATCACCTTCTTAGCTCATACAAACCCCTTATCCAGTATTTTCTCTAGACAACAGATTGATCTGTCAGAGGTGCTGTGACATGTCCAGCAGTATTTCAGTAAACTCATAGAGGAACAGAGGTAGAGTGAGGAAGCAACTCCAAGCAAAAATCAAGGACTTTGCCAGAGTGTTTAATGTTGGCTCCTTCCACCCATCACTAGGACATTACAGTAGCACCCAGCCTCTTTCTCCACTATTGCAAAGTACCCATTGTCTTTCTGCTCACAGTTCCTCTCTTAAAAAGAGAGGTAATTAAAAATGGAATGGAGGAGTTCAGCCATGTCCTGGAGGCCAACCTCTCAAGTGTTCTCATACTTCTTCTCTCCTAGCCTTCAGGGGAGGATAGGACAACTAAAAGCTCTAGCAGACTGAATTAATGGAATAATTTCAGACAAACTATGCTGTGTCTGACTGAAACCAGGATAGGCAACACTACCCCAGGACCTTGGGGCACTGGCTCCATGGTTTTAACAGTCCCTTGATCCTCAAGAATCGAAGACCATGCCTTCCATCCATCTGTCCCAGCCAGAGAACCCTTTAAAGGCCAAAGCTAAATGGCTTGGATCTCTCTACTCTGCAAGAATGAACCTGTAACACGTAGATCAGGGCCTCAACATGCAGCGAATAGCTTTTCTAGTCTGCTAATTCTGTATGGATGGAAGTAAAGCCAGTCCCTTTTAGTCTTTATACCAAACGTGGAGATTTAAATGTCATCAGGTATTCCTTTTTCAGCCTCCAACTTCCCCAGAAAATGGAGATGAATGAGCTTTGCCAACTGTATTGGTTTCATCTGCAGCCAGCTGGGCTAAAACAGAACATAGGCATCTTCCTGCCCTGCCTTTCTATCACGTAGGAGGAGGACTCACAGCTGAGCTCTGGAATGTCACACTAACTCCCTGTGGCACTGCAGGCAAGGGAGCACGAGAGTCATCGTCTGCTAGGACTCGCTGCTTTGGGAACTGCTGCAGGGAAAGACAGACTGGGCACTCTGTGGTTTCCACCCCCTGGCCATTGTGACCACGGTAAGCAGTGAAGGGGGGCTGAGACCACTTCCACAGTCTTCGCCACAGGGCTGGTTTTAGTGCATGAAGTCAAGAGCGAGGCTGCAGAGGGAAGCATGTGCCACAGCAGAGCTGGGAAGAGAAGCACTGGAAGAGGTTTGTCATGCAAGGCATGTTCCCTCTTGGATGGGCCATCTCCCAGTGCCACAGCAGAGGGCTCGAGGTTTCCATCTCCCAGTTCCTGGGTTTAACCACGAAGCTGCGCTCCCTTGCAGAGGTCAGAGCGGATCGAGGCTCCTAGCTTTTGGCACTATCTCAGCTGCAGGTGTCTTAACAGCCCTACATTTGTCCTCACCTGTTTCTCAAACCAGTACCGTTTCCGCAGCTCCCACCAACCAGCGTCTGGAGAGAAGGCAAAGCTGAACGGCTTAGCTGCTGCCGGCTGGGTCCCCTCCTTCCACCGGGCATGACCAGGAACCAATCCACTTCCAGTGCCTCTGACAGGCTGTGCCCTGAGACCCAGACAGCAATCCCAAAGCCTTCTCAGGTCTGCAAAGGAGGCAGAAACATCACCTGAGCTGCAAACTCATGGTTACCTAGTCAATACCCCAGCCAAGCAAGTCCATGCAAAAGGATGCCACTCTCACCCACCCAAAGCCCTGTGAGACATCCACCACCACTCTGAAACACTGTGCCATTTCAATGGCAATGGATCAGCATCTGCTTGCATACACAGACTGGATGCCACTGACACTGTGTCTTTAAAAAGCAGCTGCTTAAATTACCCAGCAGCAACTGCTAGCCCATCCTGCTGGCTGGAGAGCACCATGGAACATCTGGAGGGCTGGAGACTGCACAACTGCATGCCTTGTTTCAAAAGCAAGCCTGGTAAGAGTCCTCTCCCTGTTCTGGCACAAGGAGCCACTAAAGCTTCGCAAGTCTTTTTAACCACCCAACACATTTGAGAGAGGCTATTATTTATTATTATTTTAAATTACACATTTAAATCAACCAGTTCCTTAAAATGATCTAGAATGAGAGAGGCTGGGCAACTCAGAATACCAAGTAACAAAGGTGGCTTCTCTAGCACAGACTTTATCACTTCCCATATGATTTCACTTCTATTTCATTGGTCTCCAGCATGACACTGCAAGGATTTGGGGCTAACATCTTTAAACTGGAAGAGTGTGGATTTAGATTAGAAGTTAGGAAGAAGTTCTTCACTATAAGGGTGGTGAGTCACTGGAACAGGTTGCCCAGGGAGGCTGTAAATGCCCCAACACTGGATGTGTTCAAGACCAGGTTGGATGGGGCTTTGAGCAACCTGGTCAAGTGGAAGGTGCTCCTGCCCATGTCAGGGGGGGTGGAACTAGATGATCTTTAAGGTCCCTTCCAACCCAAACCATTCTGTGATTCTATGATTTTGGAAGTCAGCTAAGTTGCTGATGGCTAGCAGACATAAGGGACAGAGGGGCTGAACTGGAGTGCAAATCAGGAAGTCATTCCAAGTGCGTGTGCTGTATAGAAGACACTGAGAGAGCATCTCACCACAAGGACTCTGGTGTGTTTGCATGTCTGGAGACAAATCAGCTGCCCTTTTGGCAAAATGTCATAGCCAGAGCCCAACCCAGGGTCCAAAAAAAGCTTCCTCACCTTCTGGGAAATTCTGGATCTAGCTTCAAAATTTACAGATGATAATTCAGTTATCACCTTCTTTTAAATCCTGAGAAATCACAGCTGGCAGAAATGCCAGGAAGTTTGCTCAATGAGTCACACCACTGTCACCATAAACACAGTTTGCATGAGGACTGTTGTAAAGAACTCCCTCAACAAATTGTCCTTTGTATTAAAATTTCCCATCCTTCATCTCTACTCCAATAACCCATTCTCAAAATTGCAGCAAAAATCCAAATGTGTCAAAGACGACTGCTTTCCACATACCAACATGAAGCTCACTTTGAAAAAAAGTTGTGAAATTGCATGAAAAGAGAGCAACCGTTGGACAATATGGGTTTGGAGGAAAATAACGTGGTTTTTTGCAGACTTCAAAACTCTCATAATTCCAATGACAACGCAACAGAGAATTGAAGCCTTCCTTACTTTTCTAGTCAAGACTCTACAGCTTTCAGAGAACTTTCTCTAGGATGTTCTATAGCTTTATTTGGGAATATTGACGTATCAGGAATTAAATATAAACACGAGAAAAATTCTCCTGCATGCACAAGATGAGCAGGGACAGCAACAGACAATGCAGATTTCCCTTAGGGCATTCAGACACGTCACATAAGCAGCTAAGCTGAAGGAAAAAAATGAGAAAAAGCTCTAAAAGGTATAACTTCGAAAGCCATTTTAAGCCAAATTAAACTAATACAGGGACTGTGGAAGCTAGAACAATTAGTCTGATTGAACCTACAGGATATTTATGATAATGGATGCAATATGTTGACAGTCTAATTAGTGGTATTAACAGTGGAAAGTATTTTATGCCACATTCAATAATTCATGTAAATAATTTAACAGCTCTCATTAGCATTTTCCCATTAGTATGGTTCACCTGCTTGCCAATGTAGACATTTGGACACTGAGTAATCACACTTCGACCCTCTCGTTTTGCAAACCAGTAGAAAAACAGGTTTTTACCAGTAAAAAAGAATGCCTGTCAAAAGGAGCTCTCCTTAACGTCAGTGCACTGTATTTTAAATGCACTTGAATAAGCCCTTTCACCATGATCCATGGGCATATAGACCAGGCAGCTCCTCAAGCCAAGCTTTAAATAACTTCAGTGGAGTCGGATCGAATTAGGTAGGTGTCTGCTAGAGCAAAATCTGCCAACCAACGATTCCTTTGTTTGCTTTTGTTTTGTAAAACTAGCCACCAAGAACTGAGGCTCCCCAGATAAAGTTAAACAGAGCAGTGAGATTACAGATCAGTTTGACTCTAAGTATGCTTGTTTTGGCCTTCAACCAATCAACATTCCTCCTTTTTGAGGAGCTAGACACAGCAAAAAGTCTTTTTATAGTTTTCAATTAATAAACAAAGGCATGATTCTACTGTGAAAAACATGCTGACAGGGGAAAAACAACAAAAAAAAAGTGTCCATGACCCTTTACTCCAACAGATAAGATTCCTATGTGCATCCAAGTCATATTAAGTACTAATAAAGAGCTCACAGAGCAAGCTGGGAGCCTACCAGCCTCTCTTCTCTGTTTGCAGAGTCTTCGCCCCATCAGCAATCTTATTTTATAAAGAGTGACAGGCACAAAAATTGAGTAATGGAAGACAAAAGCTTTTCCTGACAAGAACTTCAGTCCATTAATGTGATTCCACACTGTTCTTCCCAGTTCACCTCTAATTTCCCTCGAAAATAAGTCACATACTTGTAGTCCCTGCATCCTCAATATCCCCAGAACAGAAACTGCCTGGCTTCCAAGATCTCCTCTCTCAGGCAGATGCCGGCATCAAAAAAACCCACAAGAAGTATCTGGGGACCAGCTAGTGAACACTGGACAGTGGTCCTATCTGCATATGGGGAACAGCTCTTGGGTCCTAGAGAGGGACCATGTTCTTTCTTCGGGACAGAGACAAAGCTTCCAGCTGTGATATGGTTATAAAAAGATCCAGGAACATAAGGCATCAGAGCCTCCGATTTCCAATTCATGCTTTTAGGACTACAGAAAGCACTTGGGCATTTTGTTTCTCTGCACCAACATCCCTTCTCCCCATCAGCTCCCCAGCTCTCCTAATGAGGCAGGATCAAGCCAGGCTCACAGCTGTGAGCAAAGCTCTACTGATGGAGAGCTGGGCAAATGAATTATCCACCAGTTCAGAGGTGAGGGAACATGCAGCCCTGTCCTGCTCCCCAGTAACCATCGCTCAGAATCACGTTCCTGCATCAGCAGCTGCCCAAACAGCTCTTACAAGAGGCAAATCAGGAAAGTCAGTGACTCATCAGAATGAAAAGTCTGCCTGGTTCCCCCATCTCACGGGAAACGCTACAATGCTCAGCCAGTTATTTTGATTGCATTAACATATTTTAATTGGAGAAAACTCTAAGCCTCCACTCCAAGCCTTCAATCCTCTCGGGAAGCTTGCTGCACCGAGGCCTGAGAACTCTGAGGGCTTGGAAAACATTCAAGAGGCTCTCCATGGCCCCAGAAGTCCTACTACCAGATATTCTCAAGAGCAGAAAGGGAAATGTGGCCATCCTCCCTTGCAGCAACATGGCCTGAGAAGACCACAGGTCTCTCATTGCAACTCTCCATCTTGATTAAAGCAGCCTTCTTCCTGCTGAGTAAGCACATGGTATCTTGGGGTGAAGCAACACATTGCCTCTGTGGCCATTGGCAAAAGAGCTCTGCCTTCCTCCTCCTCCTCCTCCTCAGCAGCACAGAAGTTCTCAGCGTTGTCTGGGTCGCTAGAAAGACTTTCCATTTGGGGTGCTCGTGCTATGCAGGCATGGAAACACACCCACCACCTGGGCAGTGCTCCCTTGCAGAGAAGCACAGCAGGCCACCCCTGTGGCAGGGCTGCAGAGCACGGACATGAAGCATGGGGAACTACCAGCACTGACAAAACAGCATCGACATTTCCAACCCCTCTAGGTGCTAGCAGCCCTACCCTGAACCACAGCCAGCATCAAGTGCTGGACAAAAGGGTAAAGGAACTGGGAACAGTGCAGAGAAAGCATAAGCTGAGGAGCGTGGAAGCAGGAGTGCCAGAAGCAGCCACTCAGTGCCATGCAAGCAGCACTACCCATCTCCAGAGCACTCCTGCATCCAGGTATCTGGCAATTCCTCCCCCTGCTGCAGCAGCTGCCTATCCCTCTGGTGTAAGGGGCACTGGCTTCTAGGTCATTTTCCTGCAAAAAGGAACATACATCTTGGAACTGGACTGTCTGGATAAGCTCTGAGGCATGAGCTCAACAACCACAAAGGCAAGGAACCATTTAAGACGTGGACAGTTCACCCCAGCCTAAGCAATAGGCTCTGCCCCCAGGGCTGCCACTGAACAGTGCAGCCAGCACCTCTACAGCTTCTGCTGTCACCCCACAGGTGACCACAACTCACTGTGTCCCAGGCAGTGGTTTATTTATAAAACCTTGTTTGCAAAGCTGCAAAAGACAGCTACTAGCCCTTGGTGAAAACATTTGTGGAAGGATGGGAGGAAGAAAACAGGGTAGGATTTTCTAACCTTTGGGATTAGATACATAGTTTAACAGTCATGACTTTCAGCTGGCAGACAAACAGTTCTTTCTCTTCCTCCCTCCCGCCCCTCTCAGTCTCTGAAATTGAAACACTTACTGTAAAAAGGTTTCTTAGTTACTTATGTCCTGGCTTGAAGTTTCTGTAGCTGGTCATCCTAATCCCAAAGTAATGTCTTTGCAAATTATCAGCAATTTCACTTTATGGCCAAGTTTCCTTTTGAGCTGCTGTGAATCCCAGTTACTATGGCTTATTTTTACTTCCTTTTAGTGTAAGCCTTTTATTTATTTAAATAAAAGCACTTTGACAGAAAAACTGAGACACAAAGCTGGTAACCAGTTCACCCAGCACAATGCCAAAAAACTTGAGAAGATAGCCTAGGAACGATGATGGCTGCACGCGTGCCTCAGTCATCAGGCCACCTCATCAGTGGCCTCACATCTGCCACACCACAAGCTAAGAAGCTGCAGAACTTCTGTGGAAGCCCTAACTTGGTTTGGGAATAACAAAGCATTTAGCTGTTGCAAGGGACAAAACAACCAACAGGTTATCAGATGGAAAGCTAAATATTTAGCTTGCACAGAGCTTCCCCAGCGCTAAGTCAACACAACCTTTCAACTCAGGCTGGCTCTAAAGGCACATAACAGCCACCTGGCCCAGAGCTTGGCCCCAGCCCCGAGCTGGGAGGCAAAACCAGTTAGAAGGGAGGTCTCCCAAGTCAGCACAGTTTCCATGTCCTCCACCATATGGAGCAACAGATTAAGAAGGAAATTCAGTGCAGAGAGAGACAGAAAAGCCCCTGAAATGCAGCCCAGGATCAGGCAAAGAGGACAGGAGGCAGGCGGTGAATCACCACTGTCAGGTGATGCAGCAGCAAGACTGATTTTTCCTCAGTGACTAAGAGCCAAAGCCCTCCTTTGCAATAACAAAACCAACCCAGCAAGACCAAGTCAGTGTAGGTTTTTCTGATACAGCACAACTCTGGCTGAAGAGGTTCCATCTATCAGTCCTCTACACCTGCCAAAACTGAAAGGTGAAAGTAGTAAGAAAAAGACAAGATTTCACAAACAGCATATATACTATATGACTCATTTCAGGCATCTTCAGCAAAGCAGACTAGAGCTAAGCAGACACATAACTGGGGAAAATAAAGTTCCAGCTAAAGACAAGGTGAAGGCAGCCACAGTACTTCAAACACCCACCAACAAAAATAGGAGCAGGAAAAAAAAGTTTTCCAGGAGAAGCCTCTCCAGGTTGAAGTACAGTAAGCTCAGTTCAGCTCATTTTGCAGATGTGCTCTTTAAGGATGGGACACAGATTTCAGTTCTTAATACTGTAGACCAAGAAAATAGTCCAAGACATTGAGAAAGCAATTTTTTTAAAGGGAGAATTTCCAACCCAAATCTTACACATTCCTTAAAAATCCCCTCAAAGACCTTACTTCAGAGAGTCTGAGGAAGAGATTTCCAGAGGTATGCAGGAGATAGGGTGCTCTTCAGACTACAGAGGAGTTCTTTGTGAACTGAAGGAAAGAAGATACACATACTAAGCACTCTTAATGAGCCTCTGGCAAGTACAAGAACAAAGCTGCAGTTCCTGGAGTAATAAAATAATACCTCATAACCATATAATTACCTTGTGCAACTAACTGCAGCAGCAGGTCAAAGCAAACAGCTTAGTAAGACTTTAATGAATGACTGTAATAATTTTATGAATGAAGATATGTGAAAGTATGCTCCAAAAAAAGTGGAAAAAAATCCCAACCCTCCAAACCACAACACAAGATCCTCGGGGCTCAGCAGCTACAAGCGGCAGCAACGCACTTCTCACCAAGACAACAGCATCGCACAGTTAGCAAGACATTAACATTTTTTTTTTGGCTTCTTCTGATGTATACAGCAACACTCACAGCCAAGTACTGGATCTGGGAATAAAGAAAGTGTTGGCTTGTTCTTGTGTGAGAGCAAGACAGAACTGCAAAGCTGAGCTTTTCCAGCAGCAGTGGGAAATGCAGGCCTGACCAGTTTGGTCATGGTCTATTTCGGTCCTACAGTTCCTATGATTCTAAACTGTGTGAGGAAAGGAATAGCAAGTCCAGCCTCATCCAGAGCAAGAGGCTCAAACTCAAGAGCTGGCAGGAATTACTGAGCCAGATGTACCATTCTCAAAGAGTACCTTCACTGTCATCTGAAAGCTTGGGAGAGTTTCAGCTTCAGATGGAAACCAGGCTTTGGATATTTAGCAACACCAAAGTTTTAAGCTCCAACTCCACATGCCTGTTTCAAATAGAAACAGAGTTCACTTCAGAAAGGGACACTGGTTGGGAAGTAAGGCTAAACCACAAATACAAGGTATTAGTAGACACAACATGGGCAAAGCTATCAAAGCCGGCCATTAACACAATTTATCAACGCACATCTTGCACCAAAGCTCTTCAGTAAATACCGCGCACAGGCAGGGCACTGCTACAACACAGCCCTCCATTACACTGTACAATGCACAGCTACTGGGAAAAGAGGGGAATTTCGGCTATGGCCCCGGAAATTCTTTTCCAATTTACCAGGGCAAATGCACTGCAAGCCAAATCACTAGTGGGGCTAAGGAGGAAAAAAAAATTAAATAAAAATGCTCTTGCCTTAGGAGCCCATTTTACAATTTTCTGCTAAGCAAGCCCCCAAAATCTGCATTCTCCTTCAAACCCTGAATACATGCACATGGTCTAATGGCCTGAGTACAGGACTACAAGCCAGGAACTCTTTGCTTTTAATCTCTTCAACTGACTTCCAGTGAAGTTGTTTTACTGATTTAGACCTCAATTTCCTTATCCCAAATAGAATAAACTGTTCAGCAAGTATTTCTCCTTCCAGGGATCTCTGTACATAGTAGTGATTATTTTTTACAGTAATACTTTAGTGCTTTAGACAAGCATGTTTGTTTTTTTAAAAAAAAAAAAACAAAAACAAAAAACAAACAGAAGCAGCTTTCCTGCTGTTTTTGCTCCTCTGCCAATCCTTATGTTTAATTTAATGGAGATCAGCCATGATGACAAATCATGGGGAGTCACTAGGATTTTTCTGTTTGTCCTCACATAGCTAAAAATAAGGCAGGCATCTGCCATCTGTAGCAATCCGTTTGAAGGCATGGAGTAAAATACAAGGAATAAACACTTCCCTGAGCCCTACCCCAAGTCCTCACACTGAGATTCATATCAGAAACTATCAGCGCAACAATGATTTGCTTATCCTTGACACTGTGGAAAAGCAAAGCTATTGCTGGGAATTCTAAAGAAATTGTAATTTCCATTAAAATATAAAGCACATATGAAAATACATCAATACCCCTCTACTCACTTCTTAAATACTACCTATACAAGTTCCCCGCAAAACAGTAAAGGGCTTCAAATCAACTTGTATTACTCTGGTAGGCAGCGCTTTGAACCTTACATGACCATTTACAGAGCAACTCCCGTAGCAAATTGGGAAAAGGCAGTAGTATATGTTAATCTCTGGTATAATTAATTATACCAAGACTAATTTAGCTGTCTGAATCCGCATATAAGCTCCCTTGTAAGTATTCCTGGGCCACAGACATCTAAAGAAAATTTTGCTTTAAACCAACCATTTCAAACCCTCTCACACACGTGGATGCCGCTGGATCATGTCAGCCTGCGCAGCTTTTCTGACTGGCTTGCATAATACTCACCAGAAGTCTCATTTTCCGCTTGCAACACATACAACCCAAAAAGTCAAAAAAAGCTTGGAAAAGACTCTCTCCAATGACTACACTCCATGAATAACGGCGGGAAATCTTTCAGGCAAGTTTGTGGTAGCTCATGAACTATTCTCCAAGTCACACAGCTATGAGAAATTTCCCTCTGATCTTTAAAATCCACCTGCTAAAAGCTGTACCCTTTATCTTATTGTGGTACAGTTAGGCAGAAATGGACTAAAGTTCCCATCAGCACAAGAGACCTCTTGTGGTTAGGCCAGCAAAGAAGAGGAGAGAGCTAACTTCATGGGCCCATCCATTACCAAGACAGACCAAACTCTGCAGACAGAGAGCAGACTAAGGAGATGGCAGAAGGAAGGGATCACCAAAAGAAGAGGAAGGTTGATTGTCGTAATTTTTTATCTCCCTCACAGTTTTTTGTGCAGAAGCTAGCACTGCAGTACTGCCAAACTGTATCAGTTCTCCCACTGAACAGCAGTGCAAGGAGAACAAAAATTCAGCCTCAAAGAGGAAAATATGTGTAACAGAGTATCATACTGCACAATTAAGTGTAACAGATCAAGTAATACTAAAGCCTAAAGATCCCACACATTTAAGTAGATTCTGCAAGCCACATTCAACACTCCTCTGTATTTCTCAGTCCATAAACATGTCAGGACATGAAATGTCACAGTGACCAAACAAAAGAATGGCTGGAAATCAGTAATATTTTTAAGACCAAGTGTTCTAACAGTAAACAAATAGAGTGGAATCTGATTTTCACCTGTGCTAAAAAGCACATATATCTTTGTATTGACAAAATATATCTTCTTTAAATCCAGAGTACAAATCTAATGTCTCCAACTCAGGAGTCTCACCTCCATAAACTAAAACTGAGCCACATGCTTATAACTGCCAGAAGAAAAACTTTTTTTCCAAGATTTCATGACAGTGAGGCACAAGGAAAGCACTGAGACTGAAGGGTAGGACAGTCTCAGAATCAGTACTATCTTGTTGCTTTCTGCCAAACCCATCTTTAGGAGCTGTCTACAAGTCGTACTGAGTGGCCCAACTGGATTCTGAACTGAACGCTCCTGGAAGATGGAAGCCACCTTAAACATTTCTAGCACATATGCTCTTGCTGTATTCTGAAACATCCACATGTAATGCCTGCAGAAGAAAAAAAAAAAGTTGGTTTTATGACATTCAGACTTGACTTGCCCAAGTCAATTTGCAATACAAACACTTTCAGAGAAGTATTTGTGTTCAGTGTTGCTCCATTCCAAAAATGGCAGAAATGTGTGGGGTTTTCCCCTCCAATACTACATATATAATTTGAATCTCTCTCTAAAATTTCAGATCAAATAGCAGTGTCTGAAGAAAGCATAGACAAAAAAGTGATTAGGCCTGTCTGCTTCTCAGTAATACATAACAGTGTAACTATATTGGTGATGTTACATCAGCACAAATATTGCTAAGATAGGCAGGCCACTAAGAAGAGAACAGCTTTATTTCCCTACATCCCACAGGATGCTATTAGTCTCTGTAAAAACAACCATTCAGCCAGGTGCTAACCTGTACATCACAAGAAGTTTTTAGAAGAATTTATCTTCTTACAAGCAGAATGGGAACACGCTCTGCAAAAGTAGGAAGTAAAATATCCTCATTTCACAGTCAGAAAGACTATTAAAAAATAAAAGTAATGTGAAAAATAAAAGGCTTGCCAATTCTAAATCATCAATGATTTTGAATGCTCAGGTTGAGGCAATATAGACACTTTTATTTGTAGGAGTAGCGGATACTCAGACCGTAGGAAAATCAGGTCTCAGATGCCTACAACTCACTAGATCTGCAAAGAGACAGCCAGGAATGGGCTGTACAGGAGGCACACAGATGTTCTTTGGCCTTCAGATAGGGAATACACATAATGCTTGACACACTTAACTGTGTCAGTGATATTACCTGAGCTCCTCTGTCCTTCCTCTGTCAGACCCGGTCAGCATTTCCACCCTGTGTGCTGGTTTGCACTGCAAAACCTGAGTCAAAGATGCTCAAGAACAGAAACAAAGAGTAGCTGCATCTACACCTGAAGAACTTCCAGTCCAATAAAGTGTGAAGTTTCAGCACAACTCCTAGAGAGGTCAGCATCGCCTGGCTACCGCTCTGGTCCCAGGTTTTACCAGCAGAGCATCATCCCATTGTGATACCAAGCACCTCGGCTGAAGGAGCTGGCGCTCAAGAGGAGTGGCTGGGAGAAGCAAGCGTCAGAAACGAAGCCACGTCAACAACTTAAGTGCAGGGAGGTGAGCAAAGGAGAGACTGTGGGTTAAGGGGCTGCTGTCCTGCTCTGCTCTCAGCAACCTGTGAAACTGGAGCTGAGCCATTCCAGGCCCATCCAGCCCTGTACTACTCTGTATCCCTCTCCCAGAAAATCTCTTCTAATCACTGCAAGTTAACAGACCTGAGTTAGTTACAGAGGGGGTGCCTTGCCTCCAAAAACTTTAGGACTCACTGCTTCGCAACACAGATGCCTCATTCCTTCACTGACAGTCGTAACAGACGCCAGGGACACGAGGGGCCTGTTATTCACGATGAAAAAGCATGCACGAGACAGATAAATTGCAAACAAAGCTGCCTCTGTTCAGGCTACATGGTCACTTGTTAAAATGATGCTGGAGTAGCAAAGGAGCTACCTCATACGAGAGGGAAAAATCATCGGCCTAACTGCTATCCTGCCTAAGGGAGGGTGATTGATGGTGGTACGAAGAAGAACGGCCATAGAGACGTGCACCCACACCCACTCTGGGCACGGGGCCTCATGGCAGGTTAGATCTGCCTACACGTAGAAAGGATTGCCTCGGCTCTTCATCTTCCACAGCACGGTGCCCTCTCCCACCTCCTTCGCAGGACTGATTAGGGACAGCCTTGTAAAAGGCCAAAGCAAACCCACCCGTGAGCCCTGACCGACTTCCTCGCCTCTCACCGTCTCACGGCGGAGCCCCGGCCTGCCAGCGGCAAGCTCGGAGCTCTCGCTCTAACCCGGGCACACCAGGAAACGTCTAACGGGAGAAGCCCGGGACCCACAGCCGCGACTTACCGGCGGGACGAAACAAAGCCAGCAGCAGCCTCGCCCCCGGCCCCGTTCCCCCCCGCCACGAAGTTCCAGGTAGGCGGCTCGGCCGCCCGGGCCCGCACCGCCGGGGCAGGGTCCCGCCCGGCTCAGCGGAGCCCGCCGCCCCGCTTCGGCGGCTCGGGCAGTTCCCGGAGCGGGGCTGTCCGGCGGGACCGATACTCACACATCCAAGCGAGGGCGGCGGCGCGGCTCGGACATCAGCCAGCAGCGGGGTCCCCGTCCAGCGGCGGCGGCGAGCCCCGACCCCCGCGGCCCGCCCCAGACCGCCGGCGGGGGATGAGGCTGCGGCGGCGGGCGCCCCGCGGAGCTCCCCTCCTCCCGCCGGGCAGACGCACCTCGCCGCTGCCCGCCGGCGGGTCAGAAGCAGAGGCGGGCAGCCGCGACCGCCCTGCGGAGACGGGAAGGGAGAGGAAGGGAAGAGGAGGCAGCGCGGGCGGGCGGGCCCGGCCTCGGCGCCCCGGCGCGGCCCTGCACACTGCCGGCTGCCCGCGCCGCGGCTGCCCGGGAGACGTGGCAGTGAGGGCTGATGCTCTCATCACAGGGCGACAGGCGGCGGCGGCGGCGGTAGCAGCAGCCCCCGCGGCGGCGGCGGCGGCCGCGGCCGGCCCAGGGAGGG